>JABUQX010014451.1:70000-77437 GCA_015478945.1 Trachelipus rathkii
TTTGATGACTCATCTTTTGTCTACCTCTAGATCATAAGCTGCCCACCAGGCCGCAGCAAGCCCCCTCCCCGCAAAGGATGGAGGCCCCGCACCCGCAGGTGCGACCCGCCGCGCGAATGAAAAATATATATACTATAAGTCATTCATTTTTATTTCATACTTAAACATTTTTTATTAAAAACATTTTCGCGAATCTAAAACTGTAACTCATTACAGACCTATTATTTAACACATATATTTATTAACATTATTTTTACTTAATACTTTTTACTTAATACTTTTTAATTTATAAATTTTTAAAAATTGTATGTAAGAAGAAAAAAACCAGAGTGCCTGATATATAAACATTTTATTATTTTACTACAACTGTACGAATTAAATTAAAAACTTACCATTTGCATACCTTAAAGCGTAAATCATAAATTAAACAATAGAGGTGTTACCTATCACCTAGGGGGGATTAGTATGCTTTTGTTTACTGCTTTAACTCATGTTTTACTGCTTTAAACTCATGTTTTACTGCTTTTAACTTATATGTTTTACCTGCTTTAACTCAACATATTCATTAACATTACAAATACCTTAAAGCAGTAACTCAGTAAATCAATAGAGGGTTACCATAAACACCAAGGGGCCGGATAGTATGCTTTTTGTTTTACTGCTTTACTGCTTTAACTCATGTTTTACTGCTTTAACTCATGTTTTACTGCTTTAACTTATATGTTTTACTGCTTTAACTCAACATGTTTTACATACCCTAAAGCAGTAAATCAGTAAATCATAGTACCATCAACCATCCTACCCATTCGTGATCTATTGATCTATTGATCTATTGATCTATTGATTTTAACTGCATGTTTTACTGCTTTAACCTCATGCTTTACTGCTTTAACTTTCTGCTTTACTGCTTTAACTTCCTGCTTTACTGCTTTAACTTTCTGCTTTACTGCTTTAACTCATATATTTTATTAACATTATTTTTTTTTTTTGTTTTAATACTTTTTATTTATTTTATTATTATTTTTATTTAATTTTATTTATTATTTTTTATTATTTTTTTATTTATTTTTATTATTTTTATTATACTTAAGTGTTATTTACTTCAGGCCTATTGTTATTATTATTTAGAACACACATACCACACACACACACACACACAACCACACACAACAACACTTACACTTATACACACATTCACTATGACACTTAATTTACCCATAGACACTTACATTTACACTTATAATCACATGCGGTCACACACACACACGCACACACTTACACTTAACAAAACACAATTCACTATGATACTTAATACACACATATTCACTATGACACTTACATTTATCCATAGACACTTTCATTTACACTTACACTCACACACAGATTTACTTAAACACACAGGTACAATTTACTTACACTCACACACAATTGATTTATTACACACAACAGGATTATTAATATCACACAAATACGAAATTTACACACACACACACACACCAACACACACACACCCACTTACACTTATACACACACATATAACGTATATTTTATTAAAACATTTTATGTTTTTAATTAAACACGTACCATTTAATATTAACTTCATTCAAATATAACTAAATTATTTCAACGTTTCCTTAAACTTTAGTAATAAATCAATCCATTATCTTTGAACAAAGATTTATTATTAACTGGTTAATACCTTTTTGTTTAATAAATTTATAACTATCAAGGTTTTTAAAATAACTTTTACTAAAATTTTATGAAATTTTATTAAAAACATATATTTTACGTACCTTAAAGCAATAAATCAGTAAATCAGTAAGGCAGGCCCCTAGCACCCCTCTACACCAAGCTATGCCACGTTTTGTTCTATTGACTTACTGCTTTACATCATCTTTAGCCATGTAATAAGTATAAAATAACAAAATAAGTTCTTCTCTGCTAACATAACATGTATTTTATTAAAATCATTCTAAGTTTTTATTTAAAAATAACAATTATTCACTTACATTTATATTATTCACTCGATGTTAACTAAAAATATTTCAAAGTTTTTTAAATAATTCGGGTTTTCTTTATTATTATTATTATTATCTATGTACATTGACAATCCATCACGAGAAAACACAACAACCCGCACTCCTTACAGATACGAAACTGACCTCTCTCTGTAAAATGTGTTGAAATAACTACTTTAGGTCTAAATTTACGATAATCCTTTTTGTAACCCGGGGCGATTTAAGCCTAATTCCAGGTCAAAATATATTTCAAACTGACCTTTTTCTGTAAAATGTGGTGCAATAACTACGTTAGGCCTAAATTTAGGCCTAAATTTAGGATAAGCCTTTTTGTAGAAGGGCTAATTTAATCCTAATACCAGGTCAAAAGGTAATTCCCGTATAGACAAGAATCATTGTTATTATTATTTTTATAAATATATTTCAAACTGAAACATGCTGGATCGGTAAGATCCTTTAAGCAGGTAAAAAGGAAATGTTTTCCTTACTTGTGATTGGTAGGGGTAATCCTTATCTCTATATGACCTCGTATGTGATTGGTCGAGAATTATTTTATCGTCTTTTGAAAATTAACGTTGTTCTTTAAACTTGTATTTGAGCAGGTGTGTGTTTTATTATCTTTTAGACCCAAACTCATTTTAAAATCATAGTCATTTTAGCTGTTAAGCGGTGCACAAGTTATCTGATTTGTATTAAAAGTGTTTTATTTTTACTAAGTGTATATCATATTTATAATAAATACTTACATTGAGGAATAATTATTAATTTCACTAGAATAGATAATAATTAATTCACTAGTTCATAAGCTAACCACCAGGGCTCAGCATGAGCCCCACCCGCAAAGGCAGCCAACCCCGCACCCGCAGGTGCGTCCCGCCACGTCCCCGCCCGCCGCGTGCGCCCGCAGGCGCAATATTTCCGCGCGAATTATTATTTAGAACACACATACACACACACAAGCACACATCACACAACACACACACACACACACCCACACACCCGCACACTCACTTACACATATAACGTATAATTTATTAAAACATTTTATTTTTATTTTATTATTATACTTAGTGTTATTTACTTCATGCCTATTGTTATTATTATTTAGAACACACATACACAAACACACACGCACACATACACACACACACACACACACACACACACACACACACACCACATATAGCGTATAATTTATTAAAACATTTTTATTTTATTTTATATTTACTTAGTGTTATTGTACTTTCATGCCTAATTGTATTATTATTTAGAACACCACATGCACACACCACACACACACACACACACGTGTCCAGGTGCAGCACGCACACCCACTTACACATATAACGTATAATTTATTAAAACATTTTATTTTTATTTTATTATTATACTTAGTGTTATTTACTTCATGCCTATTGTTATTATTATTTAGAACACACATACACACACCACGCAAACACACACACACACACACACACACACACACACACATACGCTCCCACCCACTCGATATTTTGATGCCCCATCTTTGATGCCTCCGCTTTTGATGCCTCAACTTTGATGCCTCAGTTTTGATGCCTCAACTTTGATGTCTCAGCTTTTGATGCCTCAACTTTGATGCCTCAGCTTTTGATGCCTCAGCTTTGATGCCTCAACTTTAATAACTTAGCTTTGGTACCTCGGCTTTAGTGGTTCATCTTTGATGACTCATCTTTGATGGCGTCATCTTTGATACCACCTATATTGATGATTCAGCTTATAAGCAGTTACACTTACCATAGACACTACACTTATACACACATAAACCACTAATATCTCTTTATTCCACAACATATGCCAATACACATAAGCACTTACACTCACACCAGCATCATCACAAATATCTTTATATATATATATATATATATATATATATATATATATTATTATATATATATATATATAATATATATATATTTATATATATATATATATATTATTATATATATATATAATATATTATATATATATATATATATATATATAATATATACTATTTCTTTCGCGCGGATAATATTGCGCCTGCGGGCGCACGCGGCGGGCGGGAACGCGGAAATATTGCGCCTGCGGGCGCACGCGGCGGGCGGGAACGCGGAAATATTGCGCCTGCGGGTGCGGGGTTGGCTGCCTTTGCGGGTGGGGCTCATGCTGAGCCCTGGTGGTTAGCTTATGAACTAGTGAATTAATTATTATCTATTCTAGTGAAATTAATAATTATTCCTCAATGTAAGTATTTATTATAAATATGATATACACTTAGTAAAAATAAAACACTTTTAATACAAATCAGATAACTTGTGCACCGCTTAACAGCTAAAATGACTATGATTTTAAAATGAGTTTGGGTCTAAAAGATAATAAAACACACACCTGCTCAAATACAAGTTTAAAGAACAACGTTAATTTTCAAAAGACGATAAAATAATTCTCGACCAATCACATACGAGGTCATATAGAGATAAGGATTACACCCTCCACAAACAAAAGTAAGAAAAACATTTCCTTCTTACCTGCTTAAAGGTATCTTACCGATCCAGCATGTTTCAGTTTGAAATATATTTATAAAAATAATAATAACAATGATTCTTGTCTATACGGGAATTACCTTTTGACCTGGTATTAGGCTTAAATCAGCATGGGATACAAAAAGGCTTATCCTAAATTTAGGCCTAAATTTAGGCCTAACGTAGTTATTGCACCACATTTTACAGAAAAAGGTCAGTTTGAAATATATTTTGACCTGGAATTAGGCTTAAATCGCCCCGGGTTACAAAAAGGATTATCGTAAATTTAGACCTAAAGTAGTTATTTCAACACATTTTACAGAGAGAGGTCAGTTTCGTATCTGTAAGGAGTGCGGGTTGTTGTGTTTTCTCGTGATGGATTGTCAATGTACATAGATAATAATAATAATAATAAAGAAAACCCGAATTATTTAAAAAACTTTGAAATATTTTTAGTTAACATCGAGTGAATAATATAAATGTAAGTGAATAATTGTTATTTTTAAATAAAAACTTAGAATGATTTTAATAAAATACATGTTATGTTAACAGAGAAGAACTTATTTTGCTATGTTTATACTTATTACATGGCTAAAGATGATGTAAAGCAGTAAGTCAATAGAACAAAACGTGGCATAGCTTGGTGTAGAGGGGTGCTAGGGGCTGACCTTACTGATTTACTGATTTATTGCTTTAAGGTACGTAAAATATATGTTTTTAATAAAATTTCATAAAATTTTAGTAAAAGTTATTTTAAAACTTGATAGTTATAAAATTTATAAACAAAAAGTATTAACAGTTAATAATAAATTCTTTGTTCAAAAATAATGATTGATTTATTATAGAAGTTTTAAGAAACTTTGAAATTAATTTTAGTTATATTTGAATGAGTAATATAAATGTACGTGTTTAATTAAAACATAAAATGTTTTAATAAATTATACGTTATATGTGTAAGTGAGTGTGCGTGGTGTGTGTGTGTGTGTGTGTGTGTGTGTGTGTAAATCTGTGTGCGAGTGTAAGTAAATCTGTGTGTGTAAGTAAATCTGTGTGTGAGTGTAAGTAAATCTGTGTGAGTGTAAGTAAATCTGTGTGTGTGAGTGTAAGTGTAAATGTAAGTGTCTATGGATAAATGTAAAGTGTCATAGTGAATGTGTGTATAAGTATCATAGTGAATGTGTGTATAAGTGTAAGTGTGTGTGTGTGTGTGTGACCGCATGTGTATAAGTGTAAATGTAAGTGTCTATGGGTAAATGTAAGTTCATAGTGAATGTGTGTATAAGTGTAAGTGGTGTGTGTGTGTGTGTGTGTGTGTGTGTGTGTGTGTGTGTGTGTGTGTGTGTGTGTTCTAAATAATAATAACAATAGGCCTGAAGTAAATAACACTAAGTATAATAAAATAATAAAAAAAAAAAAAAAATAATAAAATAATAATAAAATAAATAAAAATAATAATAAAAATAAATAAAAAGTATTAAAAAAAAAAAAAAACATAATGTTAATAAATATATGAGTTAAAGCAGTAAAGCAGAAAGTTAAAACAGTAAAGCAGAAAGTTAAAGCAGTAAAGCAGAAAGTTAAAGCAGTAAAACATGAGTTAAAGCAGTAAAACATGAGTTAAAGCAGTAAAGCAGTAAAACAAAAGCATACTAATCCCCCCTTGGTGTTAGGTAACACCTCTATTGATTTACTGATTTACTGCTTTAAGGTATGTAATGTTAATAAATATGTGAGTTAAAGCAGTAAAACATATAAGTTAAAGCAGTAAAACATGAGTTAAAGCAGTAAAACATGAGTTAAAGCAGTAAAGCAGTAAAACAAAAGCATACTAATCCCCCCTAGGTGTTAGGTAACACCTCTATTGATTTACTGATTTACTGCTTTAAGGTATGTAATGTTAATAAATATGTGAGTTAAAGCAGTAAAACATATAAGTTTAAAGCCAGTAAAAACTGAGTTAAAGAGTAAACATGAGTTAAGCAGTAAAACAAGCCATATATCCCCTAGGTGATAGGTAACCACCTCTATTGATTTACTGATTTACTGCTTTAAGGTATGTAATGTTAATGTTTTTAATAAAATTTCGTACAGTTGTAGTAAAATAAAATGTTTATATATCAGGCACTCTGGTTTTTTTCTTCTTACATACAATTTTTAAAAATTTATAAATTAAAAAGTATTAAGTAAAAAGTATTAAGTAAAAATAATGTTAATAAATATATGTGTTAAATAATAGGTCTGTAATGAGTTACAGTTTTAGATTCGCGAAAATGTTTTTAATAAAAAATGTTTAAGTATGAAATAAAAATGAATGACTCATAGTATATATATTTTTCACTCGCGCGGGCGGGTCGCAACCTGCGGGTGGCGGGGCTCCATCCTTTGCGGGAGGGGGCTTTGCTGCGGCCTGGATGGGCAGCGTATGAATCTAGAGGTAGACAAAAGATGAGTCATCATCAAAAGATGAATCATCAATATAGGGTGTATCAAAGATGACTTCATCAAGATGATCATCAAAAGATGAGGCAAATGTAAGTGTAAGTGTCTATGGTGAGTGTAAGTGTAAGTGGTATGCTGTGCGTGTGAGTGGTAAGTTATTATGGGCTAAGTGTAAAAGTGTCTATGGCGAGTGTAAGGTGCTTATAAGTGTTAGAAAAAGACTAACTCATAGTAGGAAGCATCCTAGCAGCTTGTAATATACACCAATCGAATCCTCATACCTTATAACCTAGGGGTAGACACCCATATTAGGGCTATTCTAGGCTCAGGGGAGGCTAGAAAAGGCTTGAAAAAAGTGGCACTCAGTTGGCACTATGTGGCACTCAGTTGGCACTATGTGGCACTCACTTGGCACTATGTGGCACTCACTTGGCACT
>JABUQX010014452.1:0-36897 GCA_015478945.1 Trachelipus rathkii
AGAGATGTTTGGCCTTGTACAGATTATAATCCCCATTTAATTAGGATTGTGTTGAAGGTTGAAGTAGAAGGCTTGCGAGGTGATATTCAACGAGGAATGGTGAAGAATTGTGGTAAAGAAACAAAGATTCATGATAGGCCCCCCCTTTATTGGAACTTAAGGGTTTCAAACAAGCCTGAGAAGTTTAGCAGTCTAGGATACGCGTGATCATGCTTGAAGTTACTATCGGAATATGCGGGATGTTCCGTGAAATGAGACACTCTTATGTTTCGAAGAGAGTGTGAGCCAATTTTAAGTGGTGAAGGAGAAATTTTCCGTTTTTAATGTTAGCAGGCGTATGAGCTAGTCGCACAAAGCACACTGGTATTTTATGAGATATCGGGAAATCGAAGCCAACTGGAATTAGGTTCCTAAAAATGAAGCTCCTTAACACACTGTAAGGGTGACGTAAAAATAAATATGTCTGCATCTTACTTAAATTTTTGGCTTGCGAGAGTTTTAGGAGCCTTTAAAAGAGTTTGGCTTTAAGGTCCTGTAATTTTAGGTGTGGAATAACGAAATTGACATAGAAATGGGGCATACGAAATAGGTAAAAACTCACTTCCAACGTGATCTTTAATTTTAATATATCATTATACAGAACAAGAGTTGGAAATAGTTTTGGATCACTAATTATTGTGTTCATCGCGATGTGTGAAAGCTCAAAAAAATCAAAATATTTCCTCAAATTTGGACCACCAATGGTATTTTCCTGATAACTAGCTGTAAGCCCTTACTCAGAGTGTGAGAGAGAGAGTGTGAGTGTATTAGTCAAGATCTCGTAAGCAAGCCTACCAACGCCAAGTTACCAAAGTTTAACACACACTCTCAACTAATCCAAACTATTTTTGCTTCCTCTCGGTGTGTGCGTGTGTGTAGGTTGTGTGTATGTTGTGTGCCGCTTTGTGTTGTATTCACATAATTTTTTTGCGATAGAGCACATTTGTATTATTTAGTATTTATATATTTAGTCTATATATAATTTTTCAAATTGTTTTACTTTTATATTTGTTAAGTTTTATAGTCTGTATCTAAAACTATGCGCAATATATTTTGTTTGTATATTATTAACTGCGAAGGTGAGTGTTACTCATTTGGTTACCGATTATGTTAAACGTGTTTACCTGCGGCCGATCGATTGCTTTCACGCTAATAATTGTCAAGTTGTTGAAATTTGATCTTGGCGCTACACTAGTCTTTGATAAATACATAATTCTTTTTGCATTTTGGTCTTTCAACTTTTTGTTAATTAATATTGTGAGAGAGTGTAGGCTTAATTGTTTAAAATAAGTAAAATAAGCATTCTACTTTAGAATCTTAAAATCTATTTTTATTTGTATTTTTTCATAATATGTTTATTTTTTGTCTATTTTGATTACCTTTTCAATTTTTTTAAAATTCTTCTGTCAAATGATATTGAATTATGATTATGATAACCCTGAATATTAAGGGGAATATTCATGTAAATTTTATGCGTTTAAATACTTTGTTTTTTTATTTGAGTCTTGTGGCACGTGAAGAGGATGTTAAATGGTATGCGCACATAAAACGTCTGTCAATAAATATTGAGTGATTTGATTGGGCTTTGATCATTGTATAGATTTCATAATAGGATTAGATAGATTATTACTAATTACTAAATATATAATATATTATAATTTATAATCTATAATATAATATATGAGTAATATAGTATCTATCTGATGAGTATTAATGTACTATTATATTTAGAGTATATAAAATATATATATGCTTAAAAATTTTATGTTTCACAAGCTAGGCCTAGTGCCAGATAATGATATAGTAGTATTTATATATAATTTTCATATATTTCTTTTTATATATTATTATCATTAAATAATATATAGTTATGAGTGTTAAAAATTGTAAGCATTATATCATATAGTATATAATATTTATTAATATATATATATATTATATATATATATATACTTATATTTTTAATATTATTGAGTTAGGGTGTTCATGTAATACGTATTAAATTTTAACCTTTTAGTCATATGTTAAATACCATAGGGAACCCAATTAATCAACTCATAACCTTTTTATCAAAGCCATATGTACCTGTATACTATAAATATATATATATACTGATATATATATATTATAATATTTATATAAATTTTAATAAAAAATATTAAGATATATATATATATATATATATATATTATATAATATATATATATATAATAAATAATTGAATATCCCATAAAACATGTGATATAATACTGTGTGATATACAAAGAACAATTTGAAAATGGTACACACATAAAAGATGAAAAAATGGGGCGAAAATAGAGATTTTATGAAGATGGAAATTACAATCGAGAGGTTTAAATAATTACATTTTATATACCTTAAGTAATATGTCTTTTTGGGATTTTTCCTTTTCTAAAGAATCTGGACGAAAAGTGTTGAGTCAGCCTTGAGAGAGAGTTTTTTACCTCTCTAAACCAAGTATAGGAAAAATAAAAGAAAATCGTTAGTATAAGCTTTTTGGCAGAAATTTTTTCCAGAAATAAAGGCGCAATAACTGTTAAACTCATTGAATAGCTTTAACGTCTTTATCTGTTCTAAAATAGTAGACGATTTCTTATTGTTGTCTTTATATAGACTTAATCTATATTTTTTATTTGTTGTTTATATGTGTTTCTTGTTGTTGTTGAGTGTTTTTCGAATTTGTAGTATTTATACAACTAATTCTTTTAGAAATTAATGAAGATGGTGTAAGATGCTACTCAAATGGAAAATAATTTTGCTTTTTGCCCTTCAAATTAATAATAATAATAACGAATAATTTTTAAAAGTTTGCTTTTAAAATAAATTGTTCATGTTATTTTTAACATTTGAAATCAACCATATAAAGAAAATTGTTTTTTTAGTTTAATTAACCATATTTTAGCAATGTTTATAACACATTTGCACCTATCTGTACTGGTATTTGGGAAAGAGAATCCAAGAGAGATAAGAGATGAGGAGAGAGAGAGAGAGGAGAGAAGAGAAGACAGATGAGAGAGATAGAGAGAGAGAGAGAGAGAGAGAGTGAGAGAGAAGAGAAAAGTTGTTTCCGCCTTTGAGAGAGAGAGAGAGGGAGGAGAGTGAGAGTGAGGAGAGAGATTGTCTGACAGAAGGAATTGGATGAAGAGAGAGAGAGAGAGAGAGAGTATTCAGTTGTAGTTTTTGTGGAGAGAGAGAGAGAATTTTTAATATATGTATAGTTAATTATATATATGATTCAAAAATAATAATCTTAATGATAAAGTTGTATGAATATATAATATCTCTAGTGATCTTACAAGCTAATAAATTTATATTATTATATATATCAAATATATTTATTTATATAAATATATATATATAATGTTTATATCTTATATATATTATTGTATTATTATATTTATATATAGTATTGTTATTATAATCGTTTCATATCAAAATTATGCTTTATAAATAAAGTTAAAAAAAAATGCTTTATAATGTTATAATTTATTATTGTTATGTAAGATATTTAAATTATATATATTATTTATATATAGTCACAAATATATAGGTTGCATTATTTTAGAATATATAAGAGTAAACTATTTTAACAACTTTAGTTAATATATTATATTTAAAAATAAAATTCAAAAGTAAATAAGCTTTCAATTAACTAGATAGGTGGAAAGTACATAAAAAATACTATATTAATTATAATAATAATGATAAATAATAAGTAAAGCAATTATATATAATTCAATGAATATATTAAAAATAAATAATAACAATTAATTAATTATTAATACAAATAAAGTAAATATAATCATAATAAATAGAATAATCAAGTAAATGAATCATTTTGTTTCAATACTCATAATATTCATATATAAATTTAATAATAATAATAATTCTAATAAAAACTAAAAATAAGAGGGAATTATTCACATATATAATAATAATATATGAGAGAGAGAGAGAGTAATTAAAATAATAATAATTAATAAATAAATTAATAATTAATAATAATACATTAATAATAATGAATTAATAGATAATTATAGTTATAATAATTAATTAATTATACAATATATTAAGAGAGAGAGAGTGTAATAAGAAATATATATCAATAATAAATAATAGATGTAAATACACACCAAAATAGAAATAATATAAATTAATAATAATTTATAATTATATTAGACATTAAAATAATAAATAAATATAATAAGAGATGAGAGCGAATAATAATAATAATAATCTGACTTTGATAATTAATATATTATTCACTAATTAATATAATTAATGAAAGATTAATTAATCTTTAGCTACTCAGACATAATTTTCAAATTGCTCTGAGTAATAAAATAATAATAATTAATTAATAATAATGTATTGGTAATATATTATAATAATAAGTAATAAATGAGAGTATGTCGTAGTTCTAGAGTTCATTCAATAAAAAGAAGTCCATGAAAATGTAGAAATATTTTTATATGGTTTTTATCTTTCTGGCTACTAATGATAGGAGTTACTCTTTTTTTTAATGCTTGTGAGTTAACACGGACTAATTGGTACGGCTTTCTATATTTCGCATCGCCCTGGAGTCTGTTCATAGATTTTCAGGCTCTCGTGAGCGTATAATAATAGGTTCATTGGGCAGTTCCAAGCGTTCCGCTTTAACAGCCAGTTAAAAGTGTATTAATTTTCTATGGAGCCATAACTTAAGGACAATGTCTGAATTCTCAAATTTAAATTATGCAAACCTCATTAGGGCACAATTGCTAAAAACTTAAAAAATTAGCTTGAAGCTTATTACAATAAGACATCCACGAAACCTGACTGATAATTATATATAATTCCCATGAATTATATTATATTATTGAAGACTTCGCTGATATTTTAATTAATATCACTAAATATTGTGTTAAATAATTCATTCATTTGATAAGATATTGAAACTCTGAGATTCGAGGGTTTGTGTATCGGCAGAAACCAGTAGCAGCGAATAATAATATATAATATGGCAAATTCACATATATACATATCTGCAATTACATTTGCTCAGATTGTTTTTAAAAAGAAATTAACTAACATGACCTTTGGCGGTTGCTCCTAACATATAGACGTGTGTGTGATAGCGGAAATAAAAAAATATCTCGCAGAGGACTCACTTAAGGTGTACACACACATAGGAAAACTCATGATGACTTAAGGCACTGAGGTGAAAAACCGTTACGTTTTATTGTGCTATTTTTTTAAATATGAATATAGATAAAACAAAAAAAAAAATAAAAGAATAATTTTATTAAATAACAACTTTTCATGTAATAACTATGCACACTCACCACACTCTCACTGGTATGGGCGTTTAAAGTCATGTTCAAAAACATTTCTCGACACAATACACACGGATTTTTTTTCATATGTTAAAACAATAAGGATAATAAATTTGATTACGATTTAAAAACACAATATTGTTAATTGGAAAGGCTAAAGATCTAATAATAAGAATTTCACTAATAATAATGAGCATATAGGAATACATCTGCGCTACTATTAGCCAAAAAATTTATTATTAATATATAGAGTAATAGATAATTAATAATAAATCAATAAAATGAATATACCCACCCCAACAATTAGAAAATTTATATAGTAAACATATTTAGCACCTGGAAAAATGTAATATGTAATTATAAAATAAGTAATGTAAAATTATAATTCTTAAAGATTAATAATAATAAAAAGATATATATAAATAATTATGAGATAAAAAGTAATGACGAGCAAGAGGATTGAGATAATATTATTAATAATAATTATTAATTGAACGAATTGTAGTAAAAAAACTTAAATAATAATGTGAATGATAATAAATAAATAAGATAATTGAGATTTATTAATTATATTATTATTGTATTTAATTAATGAATAAATAATAGATAATAATAGAGAGAGAGATGAGATATATATATATTATATAATTTAAGACAGAGTGAGTGAGAGAGAGAGTAATAATAATACTTATTTAATAATAAATAATGAATAAATTGTAATATAAGTGAATTACAAAACAATAAGTATTGAATTGGGTTTCATTGGGGAAAATTATGCACAATTTGCATATTAAAGAAAGTAATAATTAGTTCTTTATTTTATTCGACTTAAAATAGTTTTTGGAATGAAAAAATTATAGAAGCTGAAAATTTCAATTTAATTTTCAATTAAATATTCTTTTAGATATGAGATTTCTATACAAAGTTTTTATTTGGTAAATATTATATTTTAATTAATTATAATTTATAGAGGATTAATTTTCTTATTAAATTATATATTATAATTATAATTTTAACTATAATAATAATATAATAATAATAATAATAGATAATAATAATTAAATAAAATAAATAATATATAATAAATATATTATCAATTACACAAATAATAATAAAGAGAGAGTGGTAATTTTTTTCCGTTATTGTTTGGGTGAGAGAGTAAATAGTCAGCCTGTTTTAAATAAAAAAAATTTTAACATTAGCTAAAAATTAGCTGGGTAGTTGTAGGCTTTTTCTTAAGATTTTGCACAAGAGATTAGCATGCAATGATTACGAAGTTCGTTAAAACACGAAATTTCACGCAAGTTATGAAGAACCTTTAATTATTATAAATTATAATATTATTATATACTATATAATATACACACATTTATTATGTATTCATATAATATATATATATTTATGTTTTTGAGTATTATTATATTATTATATATAATAAGTATATATATTTTGTATATTAGTTAATTATAAATAATAAAAATAATTATTATATATTAGGTATATTTTTAATATATATAAAATCTAGATATCTATAGTTATATATATATAGTATATAATATATATTATTTTTTATTATTTTATATATTTATTATATTATTTATTATATTTATATTAAGATTAGATATAGCCTAGTTTATATAATAGAGACTTATTTATGATATTTATAAAATAAATTTAATATGTATATGATATAATTTTATAAGATTTCTGTAAATTAAGTATATATATACTAATTTATGTCAAGAGAATGGGGACAAATAATTTAATATTAAAAAATTAATATTATATAATATAATATATATTATGAATATTATATAAATATCTATTTAAATATTATATATTTATTATTTATATATAATTATATTTACAAGGTTGTCATCAGTAAAAACCACTCACGGCAGGAGCCCCTAAATTCACGGGGGGGTTCCGGGGCACTTCTCATACATTTCCATGAGCGTAAATTGTTACAGTTGAAGCCTCACGTAGCGCAAGGGGCTTTAGATGATAATATTCAGGAAACAACCCAGATAAGTGAGAGAGAGAGAGAGTGAACAAAACAGAGGTTAGCCAGAAAGAAGGAAGCCAGGTAGTCGAACTTAGGCCTGTGAGTTAACCAATAATATTCGAGTTAATCCACATCTTTGTGCTGAGGAAAAGGTTGTGCGAAAGGTGAGGTTACGCCGAAGTTGTGGTAAAGTTCCTCGAAGCACTTCTGCCACTGTTTGTCTTAATTAGATTCAGTGAGAGATTTAAAGTCCACTTTCAACATTTCGCCGCCGCAAAGATGAGAGGGTTCAGTTTTGAACTGGAAAGTAACGGAACAGTTTTATAAGTCTTTTGGCTTTGACTCGACCCTTCCAAAAGCCGGGGGAACCAGAGCCCCCCCAGATTCGAGAAACAATACTCCCATAAACAGGGCGATGTGACCCTTGCATACTGGAGTCAACTGAGAAGAGGATAAAAAATCTCGCAGTCTAAACAGAATTCCAGTTTCCTTTTGAAGGCCACCCATAATACCAATTGTGATGTAGGTTTTCCAAGACATGTGTTTTTGTTTATGCTTTAAAGACCATGTTATATTGTGTGCAACAGGAGTAGATGACAGAGAACCTGTGAAAAGAGATAGGAAGTTGAAGGGTTTTTAGGAGAAGCAGATTTTTTGTAGAAGTTTGTTTTTAAAAGAAAGAAGTTTCCAGTTGAGGGACGACCCAAAAATTTTTTCCGGAATTCTGAGATAAGAATCAATCGGAAAGATTACACACAGAGGCAACTTCTGAACGTTAAAGGGAGCAGTAATAGTTGATGAATGATAGAGGTCGAGTAAAGGCATATGTGATTAGAAGATGTGCATGAGAAAGATCATTATGAAAAGATAGACCACAAGGAGATAAGACAGAACCTGAACGAACCCACTAATGAATCAGAAATAATGAAGAAGTGTGCTCCAATACAAGCGGGACTTGGAAAACAAAGCTAGACATTTAATCTGAAGAATGGAGGAGTTACAAAAAGAGGGAGTGGAGAGTATGACGCGGTAATAACGCCCGGTCAATCTTTGGACTTGTCAAAACGCCACAAAGGCAGGTCTCCCCGTAGGTTCCTAGTGATCATATCGTATAAATCGGTAATTGTGGAAACTAATTCTAGTATAACGTAAATCCTACCGGGTATTCGAAAGTATTGAGAAGGAGATTGCGCGAAGCAAATTTAGACATAGTTTTTTTCAAAGATCTTTAAATAGAATATTACAGTGTGAAAGTGTGATAGGGCGATAGTGTAGATAGGATTCAGAAGCGCTTTATCCTTTTTTCAGAAGTGACATGCCTTGCACACACAACTGTGTGAAAAGTGTTAGTATGGACAAAGGAGATATCGATGGGAGGGGCCAAGCCTTCGGACCCTCAAGAGACTCTGGAGTGAATGCCATCCGGCCACCGCTCTTAAACTGATTCTCATGATCCCAGTTCCCTCGCTTAATGTAAATCGATGGATTAATGACAATTAGGGACACCTTTTGAGAGAGAAGGAGAAACGAGAGACGAGATGCAACATTCGTCCTAGGTGGGTGAGTATAAAATGAATGGATGACTGATGATTGGCTCCTTTTCAGTTGGAGACGTTTTTAGCCAACAGAGCCATCAAGATTGTGAGAGTAATTATAGTTGTAGCTATATATGATCTATAATTCTATATGAATTTATATATTATTATAGAGATATATAATTTTTTATTATTTTATTATTATAAATAGTTTATAAGTGATTTGAGTAATATATATTATAGTATAATTTATATTATATATAGTTATATATTAACAAGTAGGTAACAATTAAATTTATGTGAGTGAGTAAAAATAATAAATTAATATAAGATATATATATGTTTCTTAACTAATTATATATATATATATAAGTAGTATTATTATATGTAGGGAAATATGTGAAGAGTATCACACACACACTATATATATAAACTATACACTTATTAATTATAATATTTTATATTATATATATATATATATATATTTATCACATTTTAATATATAAGCACTAAATAAAAATAAATATATAAACCACACACTATATATATATAATATCTATTATATATATATAGAGAGGTATATATAAATAATAATTAATTTATATATTTATATAATATATATATATAAACTATATAATATATGGTATAATTAATAAGTTTATATTTTATTATAAGTAGTATGTGAATAATTATTATTATATAATTTAACTATATATTTATATATAAGTTTTAGTTATATGGAGGGTAGTAAAGGCAAGTAATATATATACTATAAATATAGCCTTAGTGGCGAGATTATATAAATAAAGCAAGAATACCTTTGGTCCCACGGAAGCAAATATTTTTTGTGTGTTTGGGCACTTTTAGTATTATATTTAATTATTATTCATATAATAATATATTTATATTATTAAAGTACAGTTATATTATTTTATATATATTAAAAATTATTTTTATATAACTAACATATATTGTCACTACTTTTGTTTGATACTATGTATAATTATTTTATATTATATATTAGTATATATTATATATATATTATATATATATATATATTAATATATATATATAATATATTATATATATATATATAGTTATATATATATAATTAATAATAATAATAATAATAAACATAATAATAATAATAATAATAATAATAATAATAATAGATAATAATATAGGTAAAAATAACTGACTGAATGCAGAAAATATCACACGATTGGAAACAAAACGAAAATACATAGAAACAGAAAAAATCAATGTATACGTTATTGACAGAAGAAAAAAATACAAAGAATTAGAGAACAAATTAGGACACGATTATATTTGTAGTCTCAAAAAAGAACAACTTGCAAGGGCGGCTGGTTCGATACAATATTCGGGATGCGTGAAGGTAGAACATAGAATATCTCACACAAAGGTTGTTCCTCCTCATAATAGGGTATGTGAGGTTGATCTTTGATTATAAATTATAATATAGATTATAAAATTGCATATATTACAGCTCGTATAACAAATTATATTATAACACTTTCTACATTATAAAATTGTTACCAAGGTAATGGCTAGCATAGATTTTAAAGATAGATTACGTTATATATACACATTATAATATTATTTATTATTACATCATTATTAATATTAATATGTACAAGCTATTATATAAAAATATAATTAACTAAATATATAATTAATATAAATTTATATATATATATATATATATAAATATATAATCTATATATATATATATAATAATATAATATTATATATATAGTATATAATATATATAATATATATATATATATATATATATATTATAAATAATGACCACATCGATTGACAGATGAGCAAAAATAAATCTATATTTCAGAACTAATCATATAAAAAAGGAAATAGTTGAAAGAGGAAATATGAAAAAATCAGTATAAACACTTGCCTTATTTCGAGAATACTTATAGCACGACTTTTTAAACAACATACTAAAATTAAACACAAGCAAATAAAAACAAGAGAGAGAAAAAAGCAACTATTGATGACAAAAGTTCAACATGCAAACTGAAAATAGAAAAGACGTAACATCAGAAAAAACATAATAAGGACAAATGTGCAAAAAAAAGAACGACTGCAAGAGTACAGAAAACATTAAAAGGCAATATATTATGAATTAGATGCACACACACACGAGTTCATTCGAAAAAACATATGACTCATTTTTATATTTCTAAAACACACACCTCATCTTCTCTCTCTCTCTTCTCGTGACCTTTCTTGGAAGGATCGTCTCTTTCAAGATGTTTCTTATAATAACATTAGAGCAACTATTGGTGATCCTAGGATGGATGGTTTGTTCTCCTCTCCTCTCTCTCCTGCTTTTTTCTAAATTCAATGAAAATGGGATCAATGTTTTCCAAAAAAAAAAAAAATGTGGAACATATATTTGGTGTTTTTTTGCAAATTTCACCCGATAAAAAATAAAAAAACTTTGAAACGTATAATATGATTTAGTTTTTTAAAAGCCACTTTTCGCTCAAAAAAACTAAAATTGGCCTTATGTATTCTTTAGGTAAAGGAATCTTTTTTTTGGGGGGGGGCGAGGGGGGTAGTGTGGTTATATCACTTTCTTTCTCTCCACATAGGTATCATGCATATTATTGTTGGAGTTAAAAATTAATTTTTTGAGTGTAATTCACATAAACAAATATATAGAAACATAAATAAAATATGTCATCCTAATATTCATAAACAATTAAATATTAATTTTGAGTTGATTTTTAATTATTATTATTTATTAAAATTATTTTATTATTTTATTATAAGTGTATTATCTGTTAGAGTTGTGTGATGATAGAATAATGCTATTATTAAATTTGAGTCATACATATTATTATTTATTATTAGTTTAATTTGTTTTTTATTATTAATTAATCAGTCATCAAAAGCCTATTGACTTTACAAAATTAAATTTTTATAAATTTATTATTATTATTTAATTTGATTATTATTTTTATTTATTTATTTAATTTATTATTATATATTTTTTATGCGTCTTTAATTACTAATTATTATTACAACTGTATTATTGACTGTCTGCTGTCTGAAGGTATAGCATTTGGGGTCCTATTAATTTTATTAAATTATATTATGAATATTATATGTTGATGTGTTTTATTATTTTTCCCTAATATTATGGTATTCCTATTTGAATTAAGAGTTGGGTTTTGGAATACAACTGTTAGTCTCAGCTTTTGAAACACCAATTAACACTTAAAAATTCACACTTATACTTATATCGAATTTTTTGTTTGTGGCACAAGGTTTTATAAAATATGATGCAAGAAAATATTGATTAGAGTTTAGGAAGCAGTAGATAATGATGACGTTAAGAATAAGGAAGTGTATGGTTAATTAGCAGATTCTTAATCATTTTAATTTCTTGTAATACCATTGTAGACAATCAAAATTTATAATAAGTTATTTACATATTTGCTTAAAATGAATTTTATGAGATACTTAAAAATTTAACTGTTAAAATTTCTTTCCTCAAACGCTTATTTCTAACTATTTGATTAAGAATTTATTTGCGTAAGATCTTAAAATCTGAGTTTTTTTATACGAACGGTTGATTGTTCAATGCACTTTGTAAAAAAAATAATGGTATTTTGCAATTGAGATTATGACTTATTACTGGAAGCAAGTTTTTAAAAATGAATCTGTTATTAATTTAGTTTTAGTAGTCTTAAATTGACTTTTTTTTAAATGAAATATTTCATATAATTTCTTGTGTTTTATCTTATGCCCTAAGACGTGGTTCATACTGTAAAATGAAACATCTCCTGTTTGTTTTTATAAGTTATAAAAGATTTTAAAAGGCTGTTGCATATAATTTTTACGTTTATTTTTGCTTAAATTTTTCGCCAATTTTAAACAAAATTTTAAGCAAAACTCTTATAAAGTTTTACTGGTAATTTTTTTACGATCATTAAATTTCGAAAAAAACATTTGCATTTAGATTATTTTGAGTTATATTGCGTTATAATTATGTATTAATGAGACAAGTCTAATTGGGATTTTCTAGTCGATATTGTAATAATAAGAATAATGTGTTTGCATTGAGTAATGCAAGATTTCGCAATTTATGTAATCTTCTTAAAAAAGATGTAATTTATGTAATTGCATTAAATTGTTATCATTTATTATTATATACCACAATTGTATTATAATTGTTATAACAGATTATATTAATTGCTATTCTTAAATCCAATTGCTTAAATTTAATAAAACCTATATTATTTTTGGGGCTCAAAGGACATAATACTGTTTTGCAATTAGTAGCCTCATTTTAATAGAATTTGATGCTTAAAACAGAAATAAACAAGAAGTAATGAAAAAGAAGTTATAACTTGAAGATAGAACATGAAGCAGATGTTATAGAGGGAAGGACGAAAAATTGCACATGGTGAATGGTGTCTAGAAAAGGAAGAAGAGGATAAAGAATAGATGGTGGAATTTTGAAACAAATTAATGTGTATATGTAGTGTTGAAGTAGTTTGTAGTACAAAATAAAGTAAAGTAATTTGTTGTAGGCATTTCTAGATTTATAAGTGCCTCTATACCTAGTCGATTGATGATCGATCAGTAATCTACGGGGTAGTATTTGTTAGTATTTACTTTGTTAAATTGTTAAGTACTTAGTTTGAGGAACTAGGTATTATTTTAACTATTTATTAGAAAGAATCTTTAGTTTATTGTTTCAGCCATAGCCATTCATTAACTTCCTTTTCATTCTTCATACGATTAGTCCACATAGTATACGTAAGTATTTTTCTTCTACCACATTTTTTATATGTTATTATTAATGTTGTGTTTATAAAATTTAATGTTTCTTTTTTTCTGTAGAGAAATAGTTAATTCCAGCTAATATAATAAAAAATTTAAACAGATAAATATCTGTCATTATAACCAGAAAAAACTCTTGAAATTCAATGTAATAAATATTTATTTCAGACAACATATTCTTCTAATCAGACTGGCTAAATAAACACAAATAAAACACAAAAAAAGCCAACGCGTCATACAAAATCTTTTTATTTCATGCAAAATGTTATATGCTGGCACGTTATTTAAGCTCCAGTTATTATTGTTATTATTATTTTATTATATTATTATTATTATTATTATTATTATTTACTCACATTATTATTATTATTATTTATTATTATAAAGTCATATATTAATTATTATGGATATTATTTAATTATTTATTCATATTACTCCATTATTATTATTCATCGTCATCATCACCCACCTCTACTCCTATATAGAACATCTAATAATAATTATTAATTTATTATTTATTATCTATACTTATATTATTAGTATATTATTATCATCCTAATTTTATTTCGACATATTGATTGAATTGTATAAAAGAGCGGTTTTTTCTTTTATTAAATCTTTGATTAAAGGGGAAGAATTTCTTTAACTGGCAAGAGACTTTATGTCATACACTCTGAGAGATGTTTTAATGGATGAGTCGAGTACTATACACGAGCACACATAAGAAAAAAAGTACTCTTAACACGAATTCTACCGACGACATAATACATTATACCAAACCTAATAATAACCTTAGCCTTAGTCCTAACATTAACCTAAATCTAACTTGTCACTATACCTAACATAAACTAACTCCTAAGTCCTAAACATAACCCTAAGCTTTGCATCATCTAACCTCATACCACCATAAACTAACCTAATCCTTAAATAACACTTTACACTAATCCTAAATATAAACACTAAATACTAATTTTAACGATTAATTAACAACTAAATTGTACCAATGTCTGAGACTGAATTGTTATGTCGGCTGAAATTAATTGTCGACATCGAAGCTTGTTGTGAGTGAATTACATCTGATATCCGTCTTATATATAGGCCGCACTTTTGAATTTTCCTGTATTGTGTAATTTATAATTAGCTAATCAAAAATTATAATAAATGTTGTACTCGTAAGAATTCGAGGGTTATAAAGGTAAGGAGATCAAATAGGCGAATGTAAAAGATGGATGTTAGGAAGGAGAGGACAATGTCCTGGCATTCGCTGTCTTACTCTGCTTTACCTGCCTTAGCTGGAGGTAGTGTAACTACGATATATGCGACTTAAGCGGAATATACTCTCTCAGCGGTTATATATGGTGTTTAAAAGAGCCAGAACAAAAAGGGGAAATAAAGTTTGCTTTATCTCATTCTCACTCAATTATTAATATTAGTATTATTATTTATTATTATTGATATATTATATTATTTATGGGATTCATATTACGTATGTCGCTGAAATCTTTAATTGACAGGAGCAGAATGTAGCTTCTGCAAATTGATAGATCAAAAATGTGATTATTTTAAAAAATATACTTGAGTACAGTTTTTACAATGTAAATTAAAGATGATAAAATTGACATCTGCTTCGGGAATTGCAGTTTCAAGGGGGAGGTTTTGGTGAAGTTTACTGAACAACAATGGCGTGATCTGAAATGATATAAACTCGTATAATATTTTGACTAATAGCTACAGCTGTTAGTTTGAAATGTAAAATGCTAAATAAATAAAATGAACACTGAGGGGAAAAAATGAGGAAAAATTTTGCATTGATAAAATGGAGCCATAATTTTCTTGAAGATCATATGACCACGACCATGTGATAAAACACTTATTAACGTACTAGTCTTGTTTAGGACGTAAAGGCGTCGTGGATTGTTCTTTGTCACCTCATGAAAATACATATTTGATCTTCTGAAAAGGTCTGAATCAACTTTCTGCATGTTCTCTAACGATTATGTTAGAAGATTTATGTAATGCATATATCTAATACTATTTTACTAGCCTACTAATAGAAATAAAAACTACTGATAAAAAATTCTGATTGAACGAGACTTGTTGCGTGGAAGTAAGTAGCAATAAATTAAAATACAATTCGTTTTTAAACAAATTCCGGGGCATATGCGCGAAGAGAGAAATTTTTTTTTAATATTTCTCCTGAACTAACAAAGTCCTGGAATATATATATATTCAAATATATTAAATTTCTCGGCTCCGCACTCCCGAGCAGGGCTAATAAAGAAATAAAGGCAGAGGCTGGCGCTTTGCTTCTGGCTGAGCGTGCTGCGGGGCGGCTGTGCGGTTTTCCTCCCCCAATATTCAATTTATTGTTTATTTATCAGGAAAACTTATTGCTTTATATGCTTGAGCCAATTTCCGCGTGCTTCGGCCATACGCTCGAACCACCAAGAAAGCGCTTTGCAGGCTTCCGACTACTGCCGCATCCCGTGTCAATCAGACACTCACCCCAACGCTCCAAAATAAAAATAAAGAATTGAGACTCAATGCTCCACCCAAGAAATACTGTGCAAAAATCTTGCAACGCACCCTGCTAACCGTGTTTGGTGCTCTTCTCTCGTCAGGTCATCTATCTATCCTATTAAATACTAAATCCTATTAAATTTTTTTAAATTATTCATCTTTTCTCAATTTTGTAATGAAATTACTCTGACATCTATGTATCTATTCATAATACCTGTGGTTTCTAACGATTTAGTTATCATATCTAGGATTCATAGGAGGCTTAGGGTCTTTGGGGTGTCGAGTCCCTCGGTTTTCTGGTCCTCTTAGGGCATATATCCTATGTATGATATTTTCCTCTAGATTTAGTTGCTTTCACTTTGTTAATTTGATTGTGTTGATGTATATATTATGTCATGTTATCATCGAGGGTGATAATGAAGTAGTACAGTAGATTTATATATATAAAAATTATAATAGGAGTTGCCAGAAAAGAGATTTTTATACGATTCGAAATAGGATAACATAATAATAAAAAAAAATAAGTCATAATACGTAAAGTGAGGTTTTAACTAATATACGGATTCTACAATTCAACAAAACCATCGAGATACAATAATCCAAAATTTCAGGATTTCACATTTCTCACCAATTATTATATGTATGTAAATGGCGACAATAAGCATTACGATATCAATGTTTTAATGAACTCACATTACAACATAAGGATAGTACAATAAGACTATTAATATTGATCTCATAAGCACTTTGACAAATAAAAATAAAAATCAACTACATATGCCTTTTTACAGGAATAAACTTACTGATAAAACTAGATAATCCCCACATCCACCTTTCATTGTGTACTCACATCCTTTCATTGTGTACTCCCTACATGTATAGCAAAATCGCCGGGATAATTCAAGCAGCTTCATCTTGCAGTAACCATAATCTCTTTTTCTCTTTCTGTATTATTTTTTTAACTATCCATCAAAATGAATATGAACTTTTGAATGAGGAGGATGGAGAAGAAAGACGCAGACACAGAGAGGCAGACACAGCACATGATAACAATCATAAATGTTTAACAGTTAGAGAGGAGTTAGTGTAACCAGAGCCATGTTTGGATATAAAGACAGTACTAGATGTAGAGAGAGTATAGAAGGTAAGTATAATAATAGTAATGATAAGAGTATATTTATTATGATAGCAGGAGAATATTATATAGATATGAGATGAGAGAGATCGATGAGATGAGAGAGGTAGAGAGATATAGATATATAAGAGAATAGAGAGAGGAAGAGAAGAGTAGAGAAGGAGACGATATAGTAAGAGAGAGAGATATAATAATATATAAGAAATTCTTAATTATATAAATATATAATATAAATCAGTAGTATATATATATATGTATAAATAATAAATTATATGTGTATTTATATTTATTACTATATAATTTAGTATATATATCTAATATACTGATATTATATGTATTATATATTTAATATATATTATAATATAATATATATATAATAATATATTATAATATATATAAATATATATATATAATATATAATATATTATATATAATCTGTCACTTAAATCTTGTCACTTTTCCCGTTTATCCTTTTTCTTTTTGTCCTTTCCTTATTACAACCTGAAATTATAATATTTTAGGAATACCTATTGATTAGATTATTAAAATTATGAGCAAACTGAGTTATTTAATATAGAGTATGATCAGGAATAGGTAAACACCTCACATAATTGAAAAACAACATAAATAAATTTGTGATCCATGAATGACTTAATTAACGTAGAAAACAGTGATTATTTAAATACACTTAAATTAATTATGCAATAATTGCAAATTATTAATATTAAATCCTGCTACATGCACCGATCTATGTATAAATCATAATGGGCGGATTCGAATTTTATAAATTAGAAATCAATTATTCATAAGTAAGCTAAAGCTGATACACGCTCTTAATATCCAATGAGACATTTCATTATATCAGAGAAACAAATTACCTCAAGAAACAGGTCAACAAACCTAACCTGTGGATGTCAGATACATAGCTGATAGCGTAGAATTTAGTATTAATTAGGAGAATATTACAATTAGTGTAGAAGTTAGAAATAATTGTTTGAGTTTTACACAATTTTAATAATTATATTTATATATAATTAGATAATTGATAATAATAATATCACACACTAATAATAATAATAGAAATAATAATAAATAATAATATTATAATAAAAATAATAATGCCATACTATACATAAATAATAATATCATTAACAATAAAAATATCATAAATAATATAATAATAATAATATAATAATAATGAAATAATAATTCTTCAAATAATAATTCAATAATAATAATAATAATCAATAATATAATAATAAATAATTTTAATATAAATAATTCAATAACTCACATAATAACGCACATAGAAATACATATTATTAGTAGAATTTAAAAAATAAAACAGTCTCAATATAAACCTTAAAAAATAATAATAATGAATGTAATTCAATATTAATATAATAATAATAATAATAATAATAATAATAATAATAATAATAATAATAATAATAATAATAATAATAATAATAATAATAATAATAATAATTAATAAAATAATAATAATAATAATAAATAATAATATAATAATAATATAATAATAATAAATAATACAATAACTTTAATAATAAGTATAACAATAATAAAATATATTGAAAATATATCTAATTACAACAATAATAATTATAATATAAGGAAATGATATCACTTAGCTTACTATTAATCATTTATCCATTACTAATAGTGAACAAAAATACAAATGTAACCAAAATAATAAAAATATAATAATAATATCAATAACAGTACTAACAATAACAACAATGATAATAATAATATTAAAAAACATAATAATATAAACAATAATAATAATAATAATCATGGACTAGAAAAAATAGATAAGAACAATTTCTCTCTATTCTTCTCACATCATCTGATAGGAATATTCAAACTTCTAGCAATATAGGAATAAATTTTAACCTACATTCTAGTTACATTATATTTGGAAACTATACTATACTGAATTTAGTGTGCTTATTAGGCTCTAATGAATAGATTTCAGTTATCTAACACTGGTAGGCTTTACTATAATATGATAAAACCTCGCTTGATCTTGAAAAACTTCTGATTCTTTCTTATTTTCTCTAAAGAAAAATTTACTAAATCTCTATGCTTTCTAATGTAATAAACTTTCTAATAGACTTCCTTTCTAATATAATAGGCTTTCTAATAGCTTTCTAATGACTTTCTAATAGGGAATTATTTATAATAAAATATGAAATTGCAAAATAAGGAAAAGAATGACAATTTTCTAAAATCTATTTCCTCATTTCCCAAACGCAACCCATAAACAAATCAAATATCAAGAACATGAGTGGCAATAATACTAGCAACAGTAATACCAGTGATAACAACAAGAGAAGTAAAAATTGTAATATATTTTAAGAGTAATTGTAATGAAAGTAGATAATCTAAATAATAATAATAATAATAATAATAATAATAATAATAATAATAATAATAATAATAATAATAATAATAATAATAATAATAATAATAATAATAATAATAAAAATATAATAACAATTTTAATAATATTATATCAATAATAATATTAATATAATAATAATATTAATCACATAATATCAAAAAATAATAAATAAATAAAAAATTTAAAAAACTTAAATAAAATTAAAACAAAAATAATCTGAATAACTCCATAATAATAATAATAATAATAATAATAATAATAATAATAAAATAATAATAATAATAATAATAATATTTCAGTACGAGTTTATATACATTTTTTTATTTTGGGTGTATATAAAATAATTGATCTTTCATGTTCTAGACCAGGGGTTCTTAACCTGGGGTTCATGAACCCTTAAGGGGGTCCATGGATGGGTTTAAGGGGATCCACCAAGATGAGATAAAAATTAACATTTATATTCGCCTCAGTACATCTTTTACCTTTTCGGATCTTGTCTAATAAGAGAATCAATGTGATCTTTCCATGAAAGATCAGGATAAAAGGAAATCACAATATGTAGAACGGACGGAGGTTTGGTTTGTGTTTTCGAAAAAGATTTTTAGTTGTATGTGAGTTTAATCAATTTTTACCCAAAAATTGTTCTATATTATATATAATATAATATTCTTAGAGTCTATCAGTCCGTGTCAAACCATTTGTAATTAAAATACATAGCTTTATATATTATAAAACTAAAATAATAATAATACGGGAAAGGTGAGATCTGGTTACCATATAACAATTGACTACATACTATTCCTTCTCATTGATCCTATTACCCATACACGGATTAGAATTGTTTACATACTCTCACAGTGATTCATGCAAGCGTCATTTAACCCTCATATTTACTATAGGCGGTACAATGAATATAATATACGCTAGCTAACATTATTATACACATCTGAGATTCTTACTGAGCTGAGATTAGCGAGGAAATAACTGATCTTTGGGATGGATAGTATAATAAATCCAGATATGCGCTCAGCTCGGTAAATATATTAACATCGCCGAGATATATAACGAAAACTCTGTAATATAAATCAACTACAATAATTCTAACAACTAGGTAAACTTGAGGTGTAGGGATCATATACTCCAACAGCTTTAAAAAATGCAGCTACATACTGGATCACGTATTTGAATAAAAGCTTTATCTGGCGAAAAATTATAAATCTAATCTATATTATACCCGAAAAAATTGTGGATTATTAACCAGTATTTATATATATAACACTATATATATATATATACTATTACTTGCAACTATTTTGACTTAATTATATTATTTTGCACCTGTTTTCTCTGCATTAACTCTAAATTGCTCTATCTGTCTTCTGTCTTCTCTTTGTTCCCCAGTAAGCATCAAATCAAGGGAACCCATCCAACATGATAAATATCCCTCATTTACTTAACAGTAGTGTTATATTTCTTCTTCTCTAGAAACATGGCCAACCAAGCAGAAAAAATAGAAAACGTAGCGGAAGTGTCAGCAGATAGCGATATATATATTTAGTAAAGAAAAAGAAGAGTTTAACTGGTTTATTCATTTTGTCGTGCGGCTACAAATGGTAATGCTCGGTAATATTTTTATTAATTTTTTTTTCAGGAATTCTGACTAGTACCGACTGTTTATTTTTATTATTCAATCGCAAGTTTATTGATTATGGCGATTTAAAAAAAATTTTTAATTATTCGTATAGAGTATTCAAGATATCTGAAGCTCGTTCGAAGCCCATATGGTTTGGTTTTTTATCATTGTCTCAGACACTGAAAGTCATGAGTTTCTCCGTTTTGATTGATTTGGAAAATCCCGTCATTGGATCCGCAATTTCCCTGCGTTATTTTTATCCGTTAACGATCCCATATATAGCGTTTTTTCTGAGTAATATATTTAAGCGTTTTTAAGGTTTGAAAGCGTCAATTGGAGTTACTGATAGGTCGAGGGGTAAAGCCGTTTATGAGTTCTGGTACCGTGAGGTCAAAACAAAGTCCAATAAGCCGACTCATTATGACTTGGAAATTCGTAAGGATCGTTTCGATTTTGTGATGCTCTTGAGTGTCCATTACTCTGGGTATTTTATTGGGGCTCGTGGATAACCCGTATATGAAGTTTTGAAAACCGGTCAACCAAAGTCAATAGCCGACATAGATACTTGGCAATTCTGAGTAAACTAAACGGTGATTGTTTATTCTACTGTCGAGTTCTATGATTTTTTGGAGGGTCTCACTCTACCCTCACTCCTCACACTCACTCCATTATGGGGAAACCGTTTATGTTAGGTTCTGAGAAACTACGGGTTCAACCAAGTCCCTAAATAGCTCACGACATTGAATTGTTAATTCGTAGGTCGTACCGAATTTTTATGTGGTCTTAGATGGGAGGGGGTGTCTCCATCTAATGGGTTTTATGTGGATCGGGGACCCTCACGTTTTACTTAAATGAGGTTCTGGAACCGAGGTCAAACCAAGTTCAATAGCTCAGACATGATTGGAAATTCGTTAAGGTCGTATGTACCTAGATTTGGTGCTTGAAGGTGCCATCTATGGGTTTATTGAGGGAGTAAGGGAAGTACCGTTAATAAGGTGATATGATGAAGTGCGATATGGAACTATGGGAAATTCAAGTCAAATTGCCGACATAATTTGGAATTTCTACTAGGATCGTCATATATAATACATATTGAACAGCTTATGAGGTGTTATGAAAGGTTACAGGTGTTAACATTAAGTCTTGAGAATATCGATTTCTGAGATCGGTGAGTTCAAAAAAGCAGGGACATTCAAGATTATAAATGACGACTATGACTTGACTTTCTCTCTGCAATTGCTATAATAGATTTTTTACTTTTATTGGGTCACAATTATAGGGTTCCCTAGAGGTGATGAGACCTAATATATTTTGGTAGGTCATAGCGTATAGCCAATATTTGATTTTATAGAATTGGCATAGCAACAATCTTATAACCTCCAACTATTCTCCTATTACACTAACCTCCATTTTACTACGCACATCTAGTTGACTTTGCTCTTCAATCTTGGCTTCGCCCGTATAGCCCTAAGTTGATAACAAAGCATATATTTGTATTTGCTTATTTTTTTTTTTTTTTTTTATATTTATGTTATTTATCATTAATTTTTAAATATGTGTGTCTTTAATTTTATTTTTAGTTTTTATTTTTTAAATTTTTTCTACATTTTTTATTTTAACAGTTTATTCTTTGTGTTTCATTTATTTAATTTTATAATTTGTTTTAAATTTATTTTTCACTTTTTTTTTTTTTATTATTATTATTTTTTTTACAAATATTTTTTACTATTTTTTTTAATAAGTTTCATCATATTACCTTATATTTTGCTGTGCGGCTCTCCTTTTAATTTTCCATTTTGTTATTATAATCATTATTATTGTTTTTAGATAAGAGTCGAAGGGTAACTTTACGATGTTTAGCGAAAATTTTACATTTTTACAATTTACGACTTAAATGACAGTTAAATCAGATAAAGCAGTATAATCAGGCAAACAAATACACAATATTTAATTAAAAATGAGTTTTAGTGTTTGTTATATATATTTAATTACATATTAATTAATAATCCTCTCAATCGAGAATAAAGTTCTAAGATTAGGTTAGAATGTTCATGTTTGAACTACAATATTAACTTAATCAATCGGTGATTTCAACAGCTATACCAGAAGGAAGCTAAATTTATATATAGTTCAAGGCGAAATTAAAAACTCCATTTTTGGTATTTGCTGAGTAAAATTTGAGGTGGAGCAAAACTTTTGGTTTAATAACATTCCTATCAAGACGGTCTTTTGAATCATTGAAGGGACATACAATAAATAGCTTATATCAGTAATATAACTATTTATAGACTTTAAAAAATAAATTGTTGATATTTTCATTCTTTAATAAAAAGTAATAATAATGGATAATTATAATTATAATTAATAATAATTATAATCACGAAAGTGGCTGTATAAAATAATAATAAAAAATGAGAATAATAATAAAGTATAATAATTAATTAGAGAACAGGATGTAAATCAAACATATCAATATCTAAATTTTGTATTTTGGTGACTGTAGATTTAATGATTACATTTATATGGAGTACAACTTATAATTGTTAATAACTAATTTGATATTTTATTTTTCCTCGACGCGTGTCTATTCATTCGGTTCTAAATTCTTATTTCATGAAAAATACTCTTTAAATTTCTTTGGCATTTCAATCATGGGTTAGGATCTGAAAAGCAGCATTAAAATTTTAAAAAAAAGAAAAGTTTTCCCCACAACTGATTTACCTCCAAAATTCCGAGCCCTAGCCTTCGGCCAGCTTAGACTTTTGGTTGTTGGTTGACTTTTGTGTTGGACCTTTTATATGGTTGGTTGGGATTTGGTAATTAAATTTGAAAGAGAGAAGAACCGACGAGTAAAACAAACTTTTATTGTGATGGAAAATACGTGAAGGGAATTTTAAAATGTATTACAACGTGAGAATTAAAGACTTCGAATGGCTTTAAATAATTTTAATGTAAATTGGGGGAAGTCCATAAAAGCCAGTTTTTTAAATTACTTTATTACAACACGTTTATGGCTCTCATATATATAGTCTTATAACAGGGGTCGCGGAACCCGGAGCCAGGAGGTGTAGAGCTGGACGAAAAGATAGCGATTTTGTTTCCGCAGATAGTCAGGAGCTGGCGCATAATAAGTTTTTTATTGGAGGCTGGATTCAAAACAATTTTTATTTACAATACAATAAATGAGTCCGGAAGCTAAACCGATGACGGAGAAAAGTTTATCCAGATTTTTAAGATAAATGGAGCTTGAGCCGGAGCTCGGTAGCCTGGAGCCAGAGCCCAGCTGGCTTAACGCAACCTTACTAAAAATCAAAAATTTAAAAGAGAAATATAGGGGTTTACTTTAAAGAATATAAAAACTATTCTCAACCCTTAACTGATTTTACCTTGTGACCGATAACTTTCATATAAATAGATATATTTCACTTATAATAAATTTTAATTATTATTAATGACTATATATTAGTATATATAAATATATTCAATATATGATAATAAAATATGTATTATATAAATATATTAGGTATGTTATAATAATATATATAATGATATTATGCCATAATCATAAATAGATTAATGTTTAGTCGAATCATGAAACAAATTAAATATACAAGGAGCAATAGGACATATATATGTTAGTATAAAGTAATTAAGTATATATTAATGTATAATATAAATATAAAATATAGTATATGGTATATAGTATGTAGTTCGATTCGTGGAGAGGTGGAAGACATTTTGAAATCGAGATCGAGAGAATTCTAAGAATGGGTAGTTAAGTGATTGAGATTCTTGTGATTAATTGATAAAAATGTGATGAGTTACAGATAGATGGAGGAGAGGAGAGGCAGGATGAGAGTAGTTAGGTGGGTCTGGGAAAGATATGTGGACCAAGATTAGTATAGGATATTTACAGGACAGATACGTAATGATAATAAATATAAAACTGATAGAAAAAAAAGAGAAGGAATAGAGGAAGAAGAAAGAAGTTGGTTAGAGAGTGTGGGAGATGGGAGCAGGAAGAGAGGGGATTGAAGAAAGAGTATATTGATCTCCGCATTGGATTCAGTGCCTGTTGTTTGAACTCTTGTGTAAAGCACAATTATCACATGGTGAGAGATGTAGTTTAGTGATGGATTAATAGAGACCAGTGAAGAGGTTGTAGAAAGGCCAATTCTGGACTTCGATGAACCAGAATCCAATTGATAAAGAGTATAAGTTCGAGTTGGAGTTGGAAATGTGAGTGTGGATTGATGGACATAAGTAGATGTGTTAGGTTGATTTCAAAAGGAGAAAGATATAATCTGAACGAAGAATATGGGATTATATTCCAGTAGGAGTAAGAAGACGCCATGACTTTGGATATGAATATAGAAAGGTAAGTGAGTTGGAAGAAGTGTCAGGATGGAGAGTCGGATATGGGGTATGAAATGACGAGAGGAAAAATATGTATATATAAAGACGAAAAGACGAAGAGAATGGATGGCAGAGAAAGAGGAGGGGATATTGGAGAGAAACGTTGTAAGGACAGAGATGACCTATAGATATAAATGTGGAGTATGGTATGGAAGAAGCTGGAGAGAAATCGCTAAGATAAAAGACGGAAGTGGAAAGACGATGACGACCGTTTGACACACGGAGAAAGGAAGAAACTCGTGTTATATAGAATGGGTGGTAAGATAACGTTATGCGGAACTTGCGTGTGTATGAAGAGCCACGGTTATTAGACGAGGATTGTTTTGAGGTAGGCATTCCGGAACGCAAACGGACAGATCCGCGAGGATCGAGGGGGCGCGAAGTGGAAGAATTGAGGCGAAAGTAGGAATTATCCAGGATTTGAATAGAGGAGAGGAACTGGAGTGAAGGAATGTCGAGAGAGGAGATATAGGGAGCAAAGTTGGGATGAGAACATAGAAGAATAATGAAGACATAAACGAGGACTACGAACATGCGCAGACTATCTGGACAAAAGTTAGATGAGAGATAAGCGCAAGATGATGAGATGAAGGGTAGAAGAGAGAGGAGAGAAGGAATAGAGATCACTGGTTGATGCTAATTTGCGAGGGATGTGGGGAGTGGGATGAGAAGCATGGAGATCGATTATAGAGAGTTAAATAGAGCGCGACACTAGATAAAAGGAATATGACGGGCGTGTGATAGGTATAAGTGTGTGAATATGGGACTCTGGCGGACTGAGACAAGTAGAGGATAAGGCACAAAGATTGATTGGGAAAGGATTATAGAGAGAGCAGATGGGATGATTAAGTGGAGAGAAGATGATAATTGAGGAGCAGGCGTTATTGGCGAAGAAGAAGATGGGTTGAGTTGAGCGAGGAGACAGCGCTTTGCCCAGCATTGTTTGTGTGAGGCGGGGTGGATCAGGGTGTTGACGTGGTGTACATGGATAGGGTGGTTGAATTGTAGACGAGACTGCCTAGTGAGATTGCAGCGCACCGAGTGGCGGCACTCGCTTCTCATGTGAGTTTCGAGTTTTAATATGTACAAAGGTAATAATGAATGCTAGTTTACCGAATGAAATACATACACTTGCAAGAGCTTCTGTCGTTGTAAAAATTTGTTGAGTATTGTAGTAATGATATATATATATATATGATTAAGTATAGTAGATGAGGTAGTGATAATTATATATGATGTAGTAGTATAATCTATAATATAATAAGATAGTATATATGTAGGGTGTAATAATATATAAACTCACCGTATTATAATGTATATAGTATATGATGATAATGAGGGCTGATAGTAGAGAGGGCGTGGAAGGTATAATGGTAGGTAGTAGTGATAATGCGGACCATTGTGGTATGTGATATTAATGAGTATTATAATAAGATATGTGGGGTTATATATGCGAGAGTGAAAATATCATGTATGTGAGACGAGGGGAAATAGTATAGGGAGATGCAGTAGATGGGGCAGTAGTAAGGAAGAGGTATAGGATATGTATAAGGAGACTATGAGGCTAAGTAAAATAGGTGGGGTGTCAGAGTAGTAACAATCGGTAGAATTAGTGTACAAGAATGAGTATAACGGTGAAGTCTGGAGTTAATGGTGAGAAGAGAGAAAAAATGAAGAGTAATTTTAGTAGGAATTATAGAGAACATACGGTACTAGTGCTAGGCTAATCTATCATGGTAGTTAATTTTGGTAATCCTCCAATTTGAGTGATAATAATATAGATATGATGATATTTATGATAGTAATTCAATAAGTATAATAAGGATACGTATATATTAGATTATATGGGTAATAGTAGTATAACTGGTAATATTTGATATATATACAGTCTAGCTTATCGAAAAATTAGTCTAACGTAAATATAAGCAGGTCATCGTACTCACCGCCTATTACGATATAAGGACTAGTGGTCAATATGCGAGACAGTGGTATATGATAAATAAGCTGAGTAGACTGTAGAACTTAATGATCAGACTGAGAGATAGCTATGATATATATACTACATATATATATATATATAATATAATATATAACGTACACATAATAATATAATAAGAGAGTAAAGAAATGAAAAGGGAATTGGAGAGAGAAAAAAAAATATAAAAAAAAAAAAAGAAAATAAAAAGAAGAGGGAGAAAGATCAACAGTTGAAAGAATATTATATTGGAGAGTCGTGATTTAAAGTCTAAGTACTCTATAATTTGTATATAGATAATATATTATAGATGAGTGTATATAGAGGTATTATGACTCACTTCAGCTCTCACTACTAGTATAGGTATAACTGTGTATTAGGTGATTATTAGATAGTATAGTATAGTGATGTATAGTGGTTTGTGTACTATAGAGTATATATATATATAGTATATAATATATATATGTATATATATAATAATATCATATAATAATATATATATACAATATGTCTATAAATTGTTTCAGTAGGCTATTCTTAAAGTTTAAATGAAGGAATGATATAATTTAGAACACGGGCCACCACTATGAAATAATGGGTACAGGTTCAAAACGCCGCGTTATAATTACCAGTTTTTTCTTTTAGGGGGAGGAGGGTAGGTTTGTTGTCAAATATTGGTGTATGAGAGTGTTTGTATGGGGGTTCTGGGGTTGGGGGTATTTAGAAACAGGAAATTATCAAAAGAGGCGCCCTTTTCAGTACATCCTCCTTCCGCTCCAAACGAGTTTATTAGATATGTCTTGTGAGGCTGGAAAGAGATTGGTATGCGCACGAAAAGAGAAGACGAGATATTGTGGTCGGGGTGATGAACGTTACTTCGATTAGAAATTTTTCGGTGTAATAAGTTACATTGGAGTCTGTCTAGTTTCTAATTTGCAGAATTTGCTATGCTTAGACCATTCATTTTAAGATTTTAAATTTGTATAGCTATATATTTATAGTATATATATATATATATATATATATATTATATATATTTATTAATATATATTATATATATATATATTATATATATTTATTTATATATAATAATATATATATATATATATATAGTATATTATATATATATATATATATATTATATATATTATATATTATAATATTAGTATACCTATATATATGTAAATATATATATATATATATATATATTTATATATACATATATAATATATATATATATATTATATATATAATTATATATATATATATATATATATATATTAATATATATATAATTATATATAGTATATATTATATTATTTGTAGTATATATGATGTATATATATATATATATACATATATATTAATATAATTATTATATATATATATATATATATATATATAGCTCAATATTATATAAAAAAATATTGTAATAGACATAATGTAATATTATAGTTTAATATATAGTTAAATGATATATTTATATTCTCTACACATACATACTATCTGTTTCACAAATATAAGCTTATATATATATATGTCTGCAATAGGAAAGAAGAAGAGAGAAGAAGAACGAAGAAGAGAAAGAAGAAAGAAAGAAGAAAGAAGAAGACAGAAGAAGAAGAAGAAGAAGAAGAAGAAGAAAGAAGAAGAAGAAAAGAAGAAGAAGAAGAACGAAGAAGAAGAAGAAGAAAAGAAAGAAAGAAGAAAGAAACCACATAAAGAAGAAGACCAGTAAAGAAGCATTGGGAAATATGTATAATATTTTTTTTATTAGTTGTTCCATTTGTTTAATTGAAAAACAACATCAACTCTCGGGGAAAAATGTTAATAAACTAGTATGCCATGAGGACGCATCACCAAAATTTAAAAAGAGCACAGAGTTAATGTAAGGATAAAACATATAAAAAAAAAAAAAAAAATAAGCAAACCACTATATAATTGATGTTTCAGTAACTACGTGAGAAAAGTTTGCAAGGAAGGGCGGGAGGCGCAGATTGGAAAAGAAAAGAAAAGTGAAAGAGAATACAGGGAACAATGTGGGAAAAAGTCAAGGCAAAGTGATCATAAGAAGGAGAGGGAAAAGGAGAGTAGAAAAGGAAAAGGTAAAAAAAGGGTAAGCGTATGTTTTGATAGTGAGATAAAGGGGGGTAGTATATAGAGTAGGGTAAGGAGAGGAGATTATGAGTGGGAAGAGAGGCTGCTAAAGATATAGAAGTATAAGAAGCGAGTGATGGGGATAATAAAAATGAAGGGAGGAAGGAGGATAAAGCAGTATTCAATGAGGAGGAGGAGAACAAAAAAGGAAAAGGGTGGGCAAAGGAAATGGAAAAACGGAGGAGGAAAAGGAGTGGACACACGAAAAGCTGGAAGGGCAAGAAAGGAGGCGTGAAGGAGCATGACGGGGGAAGGGTCAGAGTGGAAAGATAGATAGAAAAGGAAGGGAAGGGTAGTCGTAGGAATGGTTTAAAGGAGGATTAATGAGGAAAGTAGAGATAAAGAGTAGAGAGGGACACGATGGGAAAACAATAGAGATGGGTGAGAAAAAAAAAGAGATGGCAAGAGGAGAAGGTGGAGGGGAAGTAAAGAAAAGTGAAAGATATAAAAAGGGGGGAGGGGGAAAAAATAAGATAAAGAAAACAAGGAGAGAAATCTAGACAAGTGATATAGGCAACACAAAGAGAAAAACAGAAAACACGACACACAGATTCATTATAATTAAATATTAAAGAAGATACAGTATAGAGGAGAAAATTACAGATGGAACGAAAAAGAGGTAGATCCCAGGTAGCACTCAGGAAGAGTCTTAGGGGCACGAACCCCATCATCATGGCATTTATGGGTCGCCTACCTCTTAGCGGTAATGGGGGAAAGGGTAGATGAAGGGCTATATGACAGTTGCACAGTGCGCCTCTCTTGGTTCCTGGATTCTCAGAAGCTATAAGTATATGTTTAGGAGGGAAAAGCGAGGGTAAGATAATGAGAAGGGGACGGGGGGGGGGGGGAGTGTCGGGAAAGAGTGAGCTAGAGTTATGGTGTGGTGGTATTGATGTCGACGCATTCTGCGTTGACAGGTAGAAGCCGGGCGATTCAGTGTGTGGTGTGGCAGTACGGGGATCAAGTTTCGTTCTGTGTGAGACGTAACGGATGAAAAAGAATCGCTGGTGATGATTATGTGTGAATATAGGTAGATGTATAAGTTGACGGTGGGGAGATGGTAGGCAGTCGCAGAATCACAAAAGTAATATGAGGACATAGGTGAATAGATTGACCCTCTGAGTGACGCTCAAAATCAATGGTCTCAAATAATCGATATGGATCACAGACTTAAGGAAAGCCAACAATTATTTAGATTTCAAGTCAAAAGGTCACAAAATACTGTAAGCATTTTTCACGGAGAAAGTGAACAAAGTCATTGGTAAAAAAGAAATCAAAGGTGGGTTTCAAAACTGAATTAAATTTTCTCTTTTGGGGTGTAGGGGAGGGGGAGGGGGAGGGGGGAAAAAAGGGAGGGAGGAATATAAAAAAAGGAAGGAGGTGAGAAGTTCGGTCATTGAATGGCAGTGGATTGCACCTGGCTTTAATAGAACTACTCGATCTCACGAATCAGGGAAAAAAGATAAGGCATAATTCACAAGCATCCGGAAAAAAAAAGCTGAGAACGCATGGCGCGGCGTTTTCCGGTGACCAACCATCCAGCCATAAAGGGGGACAGTCCAAAAATTAGGAAAAAAGGGGGGGGTGGAAGAAAAAAAAATAAAGAAAGGGAAAAAAAAAAAAAAAAAATAGAATGCAATGAAACTTAACCTAGGGGAGGGGAGGGGAGGGGAAAAAGGGAAGGGAGGGGAATGGGGAGGAGGATAAAGGATAAGGGGGAGGAAAAATGAAAAAAAAGGAACGAAAAAAAATAAAGAGAAAAAAAAATAAGGGGGGAAGGGGGAAGGAAGAGGAGGGAAAAAGGGGAAAAAAATAAAAAAGAAGGGAAAAATAGGAGGAGTCCAGGGTGTTTTCCTACAGTATACTAGGTCTTCTCTTCAATGAAAAATATGGAAGAAGTGACTACCTCTCTGTCGCGGAAAAAAAACGTTATTTTAGCATTCGGACGTACCTTGAGAAGCAGTTCTTGTGTGTGAGGTGTGAGTCTAAGATGCTAAAAAGCTCAGCACATCTTGCTTGGAGAGACGACGTGTAACTCTCGTAACTAAAGTCATTGATCTTTTCTGGGAGAACTGTTTGCTTGTGTAGAGTACTATTTCACTATTTCACTACCTAGCTATCTGCACGTTGTGCAACACCCAAATGCCTGGAGTATCGTGTGCTATGGGCAGGAGAATGGCTGAGGTTCTCGCGAGAGATAGGGTACGGATATAGGGGACCTCTCGACGGTCAATCGTGCGCGTTGGATGAGGGGACCTCAGGTCAGGGAGTGATAGTACAGCGGTCGCGGTTATCCTGGCTGATGCTAATACCGGGAGTCAGTGGCAAATTCAATTTCAGCACGTTTTCTGTGGTTAACGAATTGAATTACGCTTTGGACATTTAACCAAACAAAATAACAGTCACATGTGGTGATTCATTTGGAGTGCTCCCGCCTATACAAGAGGCACACCAAATTTAACCTTTCATCTCGGTTTTCCATTTGTTGGTTTTCGCACTGACGTAGATTTTCGACACCGTTTAAGACCATTATGAGCCAAGACCCTATCTTTTTTGGGTTCGAGTTTTTCATTTCCGAAGTATCCAGATATGGCTTGCTTCACCAAGTTCGTAATATTCTTTCTTTGGTCTGTGCAACGCCCTCTCGCGCATATTCACCACTATGATGTAGCAGAGATACATTGGGGTTTATTTCAAACAGGCTTTTCGTGGAAGTATTCACTATTATTGGTTGTCTGGGAATAGGAACAAACATACAGGTATTAATATATGGTTGCCGCCTTAAGGGCGATTAGGTCTTAACTGGTATAATGCTTAAGAATTTTTGGTTACATGAAGTCCGATTAGGACACCCTGGGTATCTCAAGAATGTAAGCCAAAATTCTTGGAAACTATTTTTTACTTTCTGAAATCAGCACAGCGCCGGATATACTAATAAATGATAAATAAAGTGACTAAACTACAATGAGTTAGGAGTATAAAAGAAAATCATTTGCAGGCAAAAAAAAAAAAAATTTTTTGGGTTGTGGCCAGTGTTATAGATCAGTTATGGATGAACAAGACGTTATTGCACAGCTAAAGAAAAACTTTGGTCATCGGTTTGGGAAGGAATAAACTTGAATGGTCCAAACGGGGACGTCTTGCCCATCATTTGAAGGATTTTAAAACCTGCAATTGGTTAGGGAGAAAACAAATGCATAGCTCCAAACCCAAGGGCGCGAAGGGTCGTTCTAAGCACATCCACTCTACCACTTGTACCGGGGATATTAATATAATATATGCGTATATTTAACTATCTGTCAACTTGGGCATATACGCAATTGAAATAGGTTTAGTTCGTCGTAGATTGGTCTAGTCTTCTGTTTTCTGTTTCTCGGGGATTAGAATTCCGCAGGAATACTTCTTGCTGATGCTCAAATCTGGGATATATTCTAAAAAAAGACCTTAAGGGGTCTTCTTCCTATGGATCGGGCTTAAAGGCAATCTCATGGAACTACGCGGGAAAAACGTCCACCCGTTTTTCAAGGTTTGGTGTTTTAAATTGGGAATTTGGGTTAAGCATTCGTGTATTAGAAGATATTTGATGAAAGGATTTTTAGATCACCTCAAAAAACTCTGGAGTTGTTTATATACATGGATTTACCTAATTCAAAAAAGTTTAAAAAAGATACCGTGAAATCTCTCAAGGCGTTTAATTGGGATGGTTACATGTTTGCTTTATAAAAGAAAAAATTCAGGAATTCAGACTATTCCGGACAAAATGAAACTGAACGAGAGAGAAGACACGCGTATTATTAAAAATAAGAGGAGTACATAGAGAGAAACTTGATTGAACTTTTAAAATAACAGAGATTGTAACATTTTTTTTTTATAATATTTTATTTATTAAAGTATCAACACCTACACGGCATTATGCGCTATATACTCGAGGATACTCTAGTGATGATATAAGATAAGCGATGTACATTAGCTACAAGTTATGACGCACGGGAGCTTCGATTATAGGCGACTCTCTCACGCACACTGATTCCTGATTAGATCCATCACGATATTAGAGTGGAAGTTCTCGTAAATTGGCTGAGTGCTTCAGTTCCGTTCACGAGTAATAGAAGAAACAATCGAGTTTGTGTGCACGCTGATCATTAGGTTGGAGCATGATAAGAGGAAAGCTCTACTCTCAAAGGGAGTAGATGGGATTGGTTCACGGTGGTTTCGAGCACGGTACTTAACAAAGGGTGATATTTGCATACTAAAAGGATTATAAGAGTTTAAGGTAAAGATATTTATAATAGTAGTAGCTCAGTGCCTGAACCTCGTAACGCCGTGGGAAAGTTGCGATCAACAGGCCGTAGTGTGAGACTATACTCTTAGTTATGAAGCAATTCTTACTACTCCTCGAAACTAAGAATTACTTTATCAGATTATATTATATTGAAGAGAGACTCAATAGAAATAGGGAAGCATGGTTTGTCAGAGATCATGAGTAGAGTCAAGCAGAGTGGCGAATTACAGAAACACGAAGCTTAGTCATGACTGAAGCTCTACCTGGCCAACAGCACCTGATCACTAGCAGAGGGACTGATCGGTGCGCTTTTATACTAACGCCAATGATTATCCGCTACTCCAGAGTTATAGATGTAATAAACTTCTGAGTATGTTTATGGCTACTCTCGCAATGAAGTGCATCTGTAATGAATTCCCTGAAGTGTGACAACCTCCATAGCTTGTTCCATTGGTATGTCGCAATTGTCACACTTTCACCTCTACAACATGCACACATTCTACAAGCAAAAGGCAGCCATATCTGCAGTTCAAGGAACACACTTACAGCGTAATCTCCTATCTTCTTGCTCACATAAACTGAACACGCATCTAGCTCAATCGAAGTGAGGTCTATATATAAACGCTATCTACATGTTATGGCATATAACATTCTCGAGATATCGTAGAATGATATTAAATAGATAGAGGATGACGCTGCTAACGAACAGAACATGGAGATGACTGCAATATACTTGACTTGTCATATCAAGACGATTTATACACTCTATGTACAAGACAGTAGATGACTGGGCTATGAACATGGGCAAAGGTTATTTCATTGTATTGAATACGCACAGGTGCAACTAGCTAATGGATACAGTGGGCACAATTCTTGCCAGGACAACAATTTTGTCAATTACAGTCAGTCGTTTCACTTTTCAAATTGATATCTTCGGACCGGCGTGTTATTTATTCACAATACGACGTGAGTTGTTGCAATATATGTGTGCAACAAACGGAAATTATATACTACTATCATGGAATGCCCTAATAACTAACTGTAAGAAAACGACTTGCACACGGCAATACTTTATACAAATACTTTGGCACGGGTGTTAAGCGCATTAGTGATAACAAATAGCCAACAGAGATATTATTAGACAGAGACTTTAGAATAATTAGAACGAGTGATTTTTGTGTGGAGTAAATGTGAAAGATTGTTGGATATTCCACATATTGGGTTAAATAATGTATTATGACGGTTTACCGAATGTTCTAGTGAAAATAGAGGACGGAGCTCGGCAAGTTTTAGAGGTATATATTGTATAAGACAGTGAATATCTATTTACTCTTCGTTAAAGGTCGCATTACGGAGATTATACCTGGTCTGAAAGCGGAACCACTTGGAATAGTATTGTTTTCGTGTTGACGCGTACATTTTAATACAGGTTTCGTATTTTAAATCTTTTTATAGACTTCTTTCATAGCGTGATATAATTGAGGTCTCTTCTTTCATTCTAATTTTTATTGTCTTTGTTTGATATGTCTTCCTACAGAGATGTCTGCCATTATTGGTTGTATCCACCAAGTTAAGACATAAAGTAGTAGCTAAACTTTTGTTAATGCTAACTAGAATCCGAATTGGAGTAGTTTTTGATTAAAGAAAATATAAAAAGTGTTTATTATATTTGCATGGGAAAAGATGTATTTCAATTAACTATGCTATAGAAGTCATACTTTATGTCATATATCTCTAATAATTACATTCAAAGCTCAGGGATAAGAGGAATACAATTGCCTGGAGCTGGTCAATTTAGTTCTCGGTATAATCTGTAAAAAAAAAAATAAAGAAAAAAAAATATTAAAAATACTAAAAAAAAAAAAAATAGTTTTCGCTGTGTAATTTCAAAAACATAGGTTACAGTGAAATATAAAAAATTTGCTCGCGTTTTGTGGTGTTCTTTTTTTTACTAATAGTAATACCCTCCAAGGAGTAACCACGCAACCGGGATGGCAGGAGTCGGGGTCTCTCGGCCTTCCGGGGAACTCGGGGGTAGGACTAATTCCCCCTCCGGGGAGGGAACCCCCGCCCGCTCTTTGGTATTTGGGTGTCTGGGGGTTCCTCCCCGCGCCCTCCCTGCTACGGGGTTATGGAAAACGTCCCCCCCTGTGGTTCCCAACGTCGGCTCGAGCCCCCTATCTTGCCGTATAATTGCTATAGTCTAATATATAGTATATATATATATATATATTATATGTATATATATATATAATATATATATATATATATATTATCGTATATAGTTATCTATATATATATATAACTGTCCCCTGCTCCCTAAAAAAAATAGCCAATTTATTTAATTTTATTTTATTTATTATTATTTTTTTTTTGTTTCTTAGTTGTTTACGTGTTTGCTGATTTTTTATTTTTTTCTTTACAGTTATCCTAACTAAATTTTAACAAGGATTCCAATTGTAGTATCCTTTTCCGCTGTAGTCTCTAATTGTAGTTTTTTGAAGAAATATTTTGTTTTTTTTTTTCTAAATATTTTTTATATATACCATGTACTTTATTTTTTTGTATTTTTTTTTATTTTTTTTTTTTCTTTTTTT
>JABUQX010014453.1:0-17500 GCA_015478945.1 Trachelipus rathkii
AAAAAGAGAGAAGATTTCAACCATATAATCTATACGGAATAATTATTAATTAATTCCCACATAATTACACATAAAATGTTTTGTTATGAATTTATTAATTAAAAAATATTTCCTAAAATTCTTTGGCAATAATGCAATCATTTATATCAAATTTGGGATATATAGTTTCTCGGGGCTCATAATTTAAGTTTACAACATACCAGTAAAAAGTTTCATCAGAATTCATAGTATCATTTACATTACGGCGTTACGTGCAGATACTATTCCTGCCATTGGTTTCTAAGTAGATAAATGAATTCGATAGATCTATAGATTACGGAAGGGTGGATGAGAGGTGAGTGGGTGGAGATCATCGATCAGGGTTTTCTAAAATGCGTAGTATTCTTGGTATAACATCATGTATGAATTAGGTTTACGGTAATTAGATACATATATTCTTTCCTTATCTTATTCAAATTCGGCTTACGTACTCTAACATATTATTTCATCTGCGCTAAGGGCTGATGTGAACCAATGATTAGGTTTCAAAAATTGATTTTCTTATTTCTTCTTAATCTAACTTCAAACTGATTAGGTTTTTTGGATGTCTTATAATGTAGAGTATTGCTTATCGCGCTGGTTTCTTCGCACAGAATAAATAACTGTTTCGGTCCAGTTAAAGCTGAGTTTGGTTTAAAGTATTCTGTAAGCCACTCTTCAGTGTGATTATACAGATATACGAAGTATTTACCTGGCTGCACGAAAAAACGCTTTTGTATTAATAACAGGCGTGATTGCGATAGCACATTTGAAAAATTAAACTCATTTGGGGTTTTCTTTTTCTAGGAATGACACCCTACTTTGGGATTTGATTCCACTGATAAGTCTTGTATTGGGGTATACACATGTTAAGGTGGTTCATGATATACTTTGGTGAAAATGAACTTTTTTTATTACAACAGGGGAATTGGGGTGGAGTTAAGGCCAAACGAGTATGATTTAAATGATTTGGGGATCTAAACACCCATCCTCCAATACAATTTCATCAATCAGGAGATAAGGTTCAGGATAAATGAAAAACATGTTTTTCATACCAAAAAGCGATAAATTCTCGACCAATCACATAGAGGTCATATAGAGATAAGGATTATTCCGTCATCGGTAAGATAAGGTAAACATTTCCTTCTTACCTGCTTAAAGGATATTACCGATCCAGCATGTTTCAGTTTGAATACTATTTATAAAATAAATATTAATACAATTGATTCTCGATTCTTGTTATACTGGAATTACTTTTCTTGACCTAGTTAGGCTTAAATCAGGCCTGGGATACAAAAAGGTTTATGCTAAATAGGCCTAACGTAGTTATTGCAACCACATTTTACAGGAAAAAGGTCAGTTTGAAATAAATATAATATTTGGATTCGAGTACTAAATCCCCCCGGGTTAAAAAAAGGATTATCCTAAATTTGAACCTAAAGTATTTATTTCAACACATTTTACCAGAGGGCAGTAGGTAGTTTCGGGTTCTGTACAGGAGTGCGGGTTGTTGTTTTTTCGTGATGGTTTAATATTAATTCAGATAATAATAATAATAATTAAATAATAAAAGAAATCCGAATTATTTAAAACTTTGAAATATTTTTAGTTAACATGGCGAATAAATAAATGTAAGTGATATATATTTATTTTTAAAATAAGAATAGAAAGTTTTACTAAATACATGAATGTTGCGAGAAGAATTTTTTGTTATTTTTATACCTTATTCACATGGGGTAAGATGCATGTAAAGCAGTAAGTCACTAGACAAATAATTGAAGTAGTTGGGTGTAGAGCGGGTGCTAGGGGCTACTCTGGATTTACTGAATTTATTGCTTTAGGATTGGTAACTATATGTTTATTATAAAATTCATAAAATTTAGTAAAAGTTTTTTATAAGCTTTTTATAAAATTTTTAAATTTTAAATTAAAGTTACATAATAAATTCTTTGTTCAAAAGAATTAACATGAAAAAAAAAAATTTTTGAAATTTTTATTATAGAGTTTTAAGAAACTTTGAAATATTTTTGTTATATTTGATGATTAATTAAATGTACGTGTTTAATTAAACTAAATGTTTTAATAAATTTATACGTTATACTGTGTAAGTGGTGTTGGTGTGTGTAAGTAAATTTTCTGTGGTGTGAGTGTAAGTAAATTGTGTGAGTGTAAGTAAATCTGGTGTAGGTGTGAGTCCGTAATCTGTGTGTGTGAGTGTAAGTAAATCTGTGTGAGTGTAAGTAATACTCTATACTGTGTGTGTAAAAGGTAAATCTGTGTTGGTGAGTGTAGTAAATTTGTGTGAGTGTAAGTAAATCTGTGTGTGTGTGTGTGTGAGTGTAATAAGGGCAATAATAGGCATAAATGTGCCTGTGAGTAAATCTTGTGTGGTGTAGTGTAAGTGTAAATGTAAGTGTCTATGGGAAAATGTAAGTGTCATAGTGACTGTGTGTATATGTGGTCCATAGTGAATGTGTGGGTATAAGTGTCATAGTGAATGATGTGTAATAAGTGTCATAAGTGAATGTGGTGTAAAGGTGTCATAAGTGAATGTGGTGTTGTGTGTGTGGTGTGTGTCGTGTGTGTGTGTGTGTGTGTGTGTGTGTGTGTGTGTGTTCTAAAATAATAATAATTTTTAGGTTTAAAAGTTCAATACGTTTTAATTGCAATACAATTTGAGAATAAATATAAAATATAATAAAACATAAATAAAAATATACTAAATTAAATTAACAAAGTATATAAACAAATAAAATAAAAAACATAATATTAAACTTATGTTATAAATAAAAATAAAAATACAGAATAATAAAATAATAAAATATAATAAAGTTTAAAATAATAATACTAAAATTCTTAAAAATATAATAATATATAAAAAACATAAATATTAATAATAAATGTTTTTGACCGAAAAAATATGAAGCAAAGCACTAAATTACCAAGTTAAAGGCAAGTAAAGCGAAAAGTTAAAGTCAGTAAAGGCAGAAAAGTTAAAGCGATAAAGCAGGAAGTAAAGCGTAATGAGTTAAGCAGTACCAGAAAGTTAGAAGCAGTAAAGAGTAAAACAAGGATAATACTAGGTGGTCTGGTATAACCCTATTGTTTACTGCTTTATGCTTTAAGGTATGTAAAGTATATGTTTTTATAAAATTTCGTATAATTTTTATTAATATAAATGTTTATATATTCAGAACTTTTAAATTTTTTTCATCTTACATTACAAATTAAAAATAAAAAAGTAATTTAAAACAAAATAAAATGAAATAATAATAAAAACGTATTAAAACAAAATAAAAAATATAAGAAACATATTTTGCAGTAAATTATATGAGTTAAAGCAGTAAGCAGAGAGTTTAAAGCAGTAAAAACAGAGAGTTAAAGAGTTAAAGCAGAGAACGAAAGCATTCACACAATGAACTTTACAAGCATAACGAAAAGTTAAATATTAATACATGTGTTAAAGGGAGTAAATGCAAGAAAAAGTTAAATGCAGTAAAGAAGTAAAAAAGGCAATACTATCCCAGGTGTTTAGGATAACACCTTATTGTTTTACTGCTTACTGCTTTAAGGTATGGTAAAGTATATGTTTTAATAAAATTTCGTACAATTGTAGGCTAAATAATGTTTATCTATCAAAGCATGAATATTTATTTCATTACTTTACATAAATTTTTTTAAAAATTTTTTAAATTAAAAGTATTAAGTAAAGAGTTAAGTAAAAATATGTTATAATATGTGTTTAAATAATAGGTTTCTGTATGAGTTACGTTTTAAGGTTGGCGAATGTTTTACTAATAAATTTCGTACAATTGTACAGTGAAATCTAAGGCATAATAGTATTTTTGAAAAGATAATTTTTGAAAAGGATTTCGATCTATCGAATAAAATGAAAATGACTTAGATAGTCAATATAATATATATATTTTTTTCATTATTTGCGGGAATTTGCGCCTGCGGGCGCACGCTGGCGGGCGGGTACGCGGAAAAATTGCGGCTTGCGGCGCACGGCCGGCGGGCGGGTATGCCGGAAATTTGCGCCTGGGGCGCCACCGCGTCGCGGTCGAGGCGGCGGAACGCGGCGGATGCCTGCGGGCGGGTGGTGTTTTGCGCGCGGAGGGAGCATTCTGGCCCCTGGTGTCCAAATCTATGGACGGGGGAAGACTTAATATTAATTGTGATGTGGGTCGAGATGGAGCTACAGGTGATTTATCAAGATGTCTAATTAAGATAGGTAAAAGATGATGGCATCAGGATGACGTCATCAAGATGACCTTCAAAGTTGGGCATCAATGCTGAGGATTATATGGAGCATATTATGAGGATTAATCTGAGGATCATGCTGGGTTTAATGTTGAGAGGCGTTCAAAATTCGAGTGGTGAGTGTAAGTGTAAGTGTAATTGTGTGCGTGTGGATGTAAGTGTATATGGTTTATCTAGTGTCTATGGAGAGTGTAAGTGCTTATAAGTGTTATAAAATACTAACTCATAGTAGGAAGATTCTATCTAGAGAATTGTAATATACACATCGATTCCTCATACCAGTAATTACCTAGGGTAGACCACCCATATTAGGGCTATTCGAGGCTCCAAGGTAGGCTAGAAAAGGCTTGAAAACAGTGCACTCAGTTGCACTAGGTGGACTCACTGGCATCACTATGTGGCACTTACACTTGCACCATTACTGGCACTCACTTGGCATCATTGCATCATTGGGACTTCCACTTGACTCACGGACTCACCTGGCACTCATCCTAATACTCATAGAACCTAATATGAAACACTAGATACTTCTTACGTTGATTGGGCAATCAAAGCATCAAGTTTGCAGTGGGTCAATTAGATCCTGGGTCATATGACAAGGTTAAGGATTGAAATCATGTAACAAGGTAAAGAGTCAAGAATAGGGCTAAGTTAAGAAGGAACAAAAAATTACAGTGGGTCAAAATTGCCATGGAAGACCAAAGGATTGGCAGTTGGCTGTACGTGAGATAAGATTGACAAACAAGAATTCTAATGGGTAAATGTAAGTGTAATAGTGAATGTGTGTATAGGTGTGATAGTGGCTACGTGTGTACAGTGTGTGTGTGTGTGTGTGGTGGTGTGTGTGTGTGTGTGTGTGTGTGTGTGTGTGTGTGTGTGTGTGTGTGTGTGAATGTGTGTGTGTGTGTGCGTGCACGCGCACGTGTGTAGGTGTCAGTTAGGGTAAGGTCATACTGCGTCACAAGTTAGGAAGCGAATATGGTGACAGGGTGGGTGCCACGAGTGGGTAAAATTAGCGTGGGGCAAAAAATGACCCATGGAAAGACCAAAGGGTAGCCTAAATTTACCGTGGCAAATTTTGCCCATGGAAGACCAAAGGGTTGGTTAATATCATGGTCACAGGTAAGACAATCAAGAAGGGCTAAGCCTAAGGAAGATCAATATTACCCGTGGCAAAAATTGCCAAGGTCGAAAAAAATTAGGGGGGGGTAAAATAGGGGGGTAATACGTAAAACGTTGCTAACGGCAACCGTTTGGCGCCACCCTTTCTTCGAAAGGGTGCTAAAAAATTAGGGTTGCCACAATAGGGCTGCAAAAAAGGGGGTTCTCAAAAAATAGGGTTTTCGAAATTCAGGGTTCTCAAAAAATTAGAGGGGTAAAAAATTAGGGTTATCAAAATACAGTGGGCCAAAAGATGCCAATGGAAGATCAAAGGGTTGGGCGAAAAAAGGTAACCCAAACAGGTCAAGGCCCAAAAAGGTCAAGGTCAGGTAAATTTGGCGCCAAAAAGGTACAAGCAAAAAGGTCAGCCCAATAACAGGTCAAGGGAGGTGAAAATTGGGGTCAAAAAAGCTCGGTGGTTCCATGGACGATGTGGTCAATATGACTCAACACGTCGCTGGAATGGATCCCTACTTACTTATATATATTATATATATATATATATATATATATATATATAATATATATTACTATATATATATATATATATATATATATATTATATATAATATATATATATTATATATAGGGTTGGAAAAAACCATGGTTTTAAAAAAAAACAAAAAATTGTTTCTTTTTTAAAAAAACAAAAAACAATTTTGTTTTGTTTTTTTTGGGTTTTTATGCATATTTTATGGTTAAATTTAATGTGGTTTTATTGGTTTTAAATGATTTTATAAAGGCAAAAATTATTCTCGTGAAATGATTTGCATGTGGTAACATTTTTAAAATTCCTTAATAAATTCTTTAGATTCTTAAATTTCAAAATTTCTTGATAACTATAAACATGTATAAAAATATATATTCTTTTGAGGTTTACATAAATCATAAGTTAAAATAAGAGGGATATATTATAATAATGTAAGAACTGCTATCCTGAAAAAAGGTTATACTTTTATTATTCTACAAAAAAAAAAAAAACACATAAAGAAAAGTTTAATTCAAGCACATTAACCTATTTGATATACAATGTTCTATTTCTTATATTTGAATATAGGAATATATATATATATAATTATATATTATCTATATATATATATATATATATTATATATATATAAATTATATATATAATATATATATATTATAATATTATTATATAATATTATATATATTATATAATATGAGGAGAGAGGAGAGAGAGAGGAAGAGAGAGAGAGAGAGAATTCACATTTAAGTGAATAAAGTATTAATCATTGAAAGTTTTATCAGATAGTCTGGAGAAAACATCCACCTATGTCTTAATGATTGGTGTGCACAAGTCAAAAGTTGAAAATACACTTTCAACAATAGCAGTTGATGAAGTTGCTGACAATAGCTTATTATTTTATATATGACTTTCTCATCTAATTTTTCTTTGAGAGTTGGTCAGATGAAGGAGTCATGTGACAAAGAGACTCATCATAATAGTAATTTTTGAAATTGGAGGAGAATTTTCGCTCTTAATTTTTTCATAAATCCACTGCTTTGAATACTCCTCTGGAAGTATGTGGTCTTATGAATATCTTGGGTTAAAATTATGAATAGTGAGTTCTTGTTTACTGCTGTAACTCCTTTTTACTTTTGCTAAATCTTGTTGTTGAGTGGTGGATTAAAGCTGTTCTAGGCTCCATATTCATTTTTTCAAATATAAACTCATCATTAGTTTACAGTCATTGCTTTCCTTGGTTGATGCTGTGGCACACACTCCACAAATCATTTTATTATAATTTTTGAAAGTGGCATCGATGGGTAGAAAATGAAATCCTCAGAGATGAATAAGATATGTTTTAAACATGTTAAATTTACAAAATATATATATATATATATTTATATCTATATATTATATATATATATATATATATTATATATATATATATATTATATATATTAATATATAAATTATATATTATAATCATCTCACATAATATAAAATAGCAACAAAATTTTTATTGCCTTTCCGTATCTGCGGATTGACGAATTGAGAAATACCATATAAAGTTGTTCCGAAATTTTGCACATATTTTGAAGATTTTACGCATGTTTTTTTTTTATGGTTTAACCATTGGTTTTTCTTTTATGTGGTTTAAACGATGGTTTAAACCAATGGTTTAAACAAAGGTTTAAACATTCCCACCCTATATATATATATATATATATATATATATATATATATATTATAATATATATATATATATAATATATTAATATATATATTCTACTAATATATTATATATATATATATATATAATATAATAGTAATATATTACTCTAAAATTTAATCTCTAATATAATTTTAAGTTGTATTCTGAAAACTAAAAGATAGTTTAGATATTATTGTAATATGACGGTAAAATATGTTCAAAATGCAGAAAATAATACTGCACAAATTGTAGGATATGAGAAGAAAGAGACGTTCACAGTGAATAAGTGAGAAGCGGCTAGCAATGAAACTAATTGTCGACTTGTTATTTTTATTAAAGTTCCCATTACCAACGTATAGGAGAGGGATGAAAATGTTCATCGTCAAGAGAGATATTGTGAGTAAGAGTAAGAGAATTAATAAGGCTCAAAGTGGAAAAACGAAAAAAGACTAAAGGACTTTTTCAATGCAAACCTGGAGAAATGGTAAACCAAGGAAAGTAATAAAACACTATACTTATTAGTTCCCTACTAAACATTGAGTCGTTACACATTCCTGTAAGAAGACAAATAGTGGACAGCATGTCAGTAACGATGGAGCAAGAAGGCGTTTTTAACACGTGATGAACGTGTTCAAATTGTAAATTTGTTTTGGTGAAAGGTGCAAACTCCGTAAAGTCGGACGAAGGTTTCATGTGCTACATACAACCATTTCTAGAGTGATTCGGTATTACAGAGAGACTGAAGAACATATTAGAAGATCAGGGCAACGATATTAATTGCAACGACCTCAGTGAAAGACTTTTTCATAAAGAAGCGGACAGATCGGGGCCGATTTACTACGACAAGAAACCTTCAAAAAGTTGAAGTATGCTCAACTTGCAGAATAAGATTGTCACCCTCCTCGATTGCCAGTAAGTGTCCCACTTCTATCAGTTGGACATGCAAGGGAACATGTCAACTGACACACTGATGACTGGACGAAAGTTTTATTTACGAACGAGTCTAGATTTTGTCTCTATAGCTCGGATCGGCGTCTTAGAGTGTATTATCGACGGCCAAATGAAAGATATGCTGCAAGTAACATATAGCTTGCAACAAATTTACGAAGGATCAGCAGTAAAGGTATGGGGGTAACATTTTTTGAATGATCATTCAGAGCTTCGTATTATTGCTGTGGTCATCTAAATACCCAACGTTACAATTACCAACAGCATAGTTCATTCTGAGGCGGACAGTGGATAGTCCACACGCAGCTCGAATAGTTCATGATAATGTTTGAATTAGAACTTTCGATTGGTCGTATGCATTCCAGACCTCATCACATAGAACATGTCTGGGACATGATGGGACGAAGAGTTAGAGGCAACATCCCTCACCCACTTACTTGAATAATTTCCAGCAAACTACTGCATACCATGGGAAGAATCTTTCCACAAGATGTCATGCGACATTTAATTACCTGTATAATAAAACGTTGTCATACCGTAATTCGTAGCAGAGGTGGATACGCACGGCTTTCATGAAATTTGAATTAGTGTAATGGAACAATATTTTCATATTATATATACTATATATAAATATATATATATATTATAATATATCTATATATATTATATATATATATACTATAATAATACTATATATATATGATATATATAAATATATTCATACTATATATTTATAATATCAAAAATAACCCCTATACGTATTCACTGCTTGGGGATGTGGAACCGGCCTCTAAGCAGATGTCAGTAGTGTTTATGACCGAAACCACGTCAACGATGGCCTAAAGTAAAGCGCGAGAATTGTTCCTGTGGTGAGGTATCACCACACACGGAACACACGCACTCTACACGTCCACAACTCGGGCGTAGCACAAACAGGGCATCCGCGCATGAGTGAAATACTTTAATCACCGGGGATATATTGTAATGCTATTAACACTGCTACAAATCAACGCAGTGTGATAGGTATTTAAAAATAACCCCTATAGTAATTTTCACACTGCTGGGATGTGAAACCTGGGCCCTAGCAGATGTCCGCGTAAGTGGTTTTGACGACCCCACGATCGGAACTAAAATAAAGCGGCGAGAATTTGTTCTGTGGTGAGTAGTATCACGCCACGACACAAGGAACACGAACGCACTCTACCATCGTCCACACTCGGGCGTAAGCGAAAAACGGGGCACCGCGCAGAGTGAATACTTTATAACCGGGGAATATAATGTATGTATAATAACAACTGCTACAAATTCACGCAGTGTGATGGTATTCAAAAATAACCTATAGTAATTTCACACTGGGCTGAGATGTGACGGGCTAGCAGATGTCGCGTAAGTGTTTCTGACGACACGCTCGGACGCCAACGATGAACTAAAGTAAGCGCGAGAATTGTTCCTGTGGTGAGTATATCACCCACACAACAGGACGACGCACTCTACCCGTCTACACTCGGGCGTAGCGACAAACAGGGCACCGCGCAGAATGAAATTACTTTTATCAACCGGCGGAAATAGTTGTATAACAAATGCACAAATTCAACCGCAGTGTGAATAGGTATTCTAACAAATACCCTATAGTATTTCAGCACTGCTGGGATGTGAACTGGGCGCCTAGCAGATGTCCGACGTAAGTGTAGAGTGCGGTGTGGTTACTGTTGTGTGGGTGGATATATCAACACCGGAACAATTCTCAGGCTTAACTTTTTTGTCATCGTGGCGTGGTCGACAACACTTACGCGGACATCTGCTAGGGCCCAAGTTCACATCCCAGCAGTGTGAATTACTTAGGGGTTTCTTTTTGATATATCACACTGCGTTTGAATTTGCTAGCAGTTGTTCGACGGACCAATAGATTTCCCGTGGCCAGCACTGGCGGGCTCGACCCCTGTTTGTCGCTAGGCGAGTGTGGGCGGGTAGAAGTGCGATCGGTTCCTAGTTGTGTGGGTGTATACTCACCACAGGAACAATTCTCGGGCTTTACTTTTAGCCATCGTGGCGTAGTCGTCAAACACTTACGCGGACATATGCTAGGGCCGAGGTTTCACATCCCAGCAGTGAAATTACTATAGGGTTATTTTGAATACGCTATCACACGCGTTGACATTGCAGTGTTATATATATAATATTATACTATATTATATATATATATATTATATATATAATATATATATTATATATATATAATATATTATATTATTATATATTGTTTACTAACTGTAAAAATTCTACATAAAGTTCTAAAATGTACTTAAATACAATTTGAACTTAAATATGGAATTAGAAATAGAATGATATTGCTACAGTATATATTATGTGTATGATATGATATAATAGATTCTCATACTAATTGGTACATTTTCAAGGATATAAACCCACTCAACGACAATAAATGTGGGCGGCGTTAATTTTACATTATAATACTTAATTATATATATAAATAATGTAGTGTATATATATATTATATATTATATTATTATATATATTATATTATATATATTAATTAATAATATAAATTATATATATATATTATATATATTTATATATATATATAAAATATATATATATATATTATTATAATATATAATTATTATATATATATACTATATAATATGTATATATATATATAATATATATATATAAATATATATTATATATATATACTATATATATATTATATTATATATAATTATATATATATATATATATATATTAGTGCTGTAGCTATAGCCAGAGGCTGGATGATATCAGGGATGCCGGAGCAGTTTTCCGATTTCAAACCTTAAAATTGAATCCTTGATATACATTAAAAACATTTCAATATATTGATGACAAAAAAATGTTTCTGGCTTCAAAAAGAGTTGGAAAAAACTTGGAATCATTAATAATAAATCAAGGGAAAAAAGATTAAAGTCCAATTTTAGATAATAAATATTTCAAGAAGTTCTTACTCAAATGTTGAAATGAAAAGCGATAATATATACAAACATTACAAACACTAGGGAAGAAAAATGAATCTCGTTTTTTGGGAATGTTTTACAGAAATGTTAGAAAAGTTTAACAACCTCTTCAGTATTCAACAACCTTCGACATTCAACAACCCTTCAACATTCAACAACCTTCATCAACATTCGACAACCTTCAACATTCAACAACCTTCAACATTCAACAACATTCAACAACCTTTATCAAGATTCAGCAACCTTCAACATTCAACAACCTTCAACATTCAACAACCTTTATCAAGATTCAGCAACCTTCAACACTCAACAGCCTTCAACATTCAACAACTTTCAACAATCTTCAACTTCAACAACCTTCAACATTCAACAGCCTTCAACATTCAACAACCTTCAACATTCAAGAACCTTCAACAACCTTTATCAAGATTGAGCAACCTTCAACACTCAACAGCCTTCAACATTCAACAACTTTCAACAATCTTCAACATTCAACAACCTTCAACATTCAACAGCCTTCAACATTCAACAACCTTCAACATTCAACAACCTTTATCAAGATTCAGCAACCTTCAACACTCAACAGCCTTCAACATTCAACAACTTTCAAAAATCTTCAACATTCAACTACCTTCAACATTCAACAGCCTTCAACATTCACCAACCTTCAACATTCAACAACATTCAACAACCTTTATCAAGATTCAGCAACCTTCAACACTCAACAGCCTTCAACATTCAACAACTTTCAACAATCTTCAACATTCAACAACCTTCAACATTCAACAGCCTTCAACATTCAACAACTCTTCAACTTACACACCTGTTAATAAAGATTCGCAACCTTCAAACACTCACAAGCTTCAACATTTCACAACTTTCAAATCTTCAAAATTCACAACCTTCGAACATTCAACGAGCTTCAACTTCACCAACTTCCAAACATTCACAACATTCAACAACCTTTAGATAAAGATTTCAGCAAACCTTAAAGCACTCACACAGCTTTTCAACAGTTACAACAACCCTTTCAAAAATCTTTCAAACATCAACCAACCTTCAAGCATTCAAACAGCCCTTCAACATTCAACAATATCAACTCTTCAACAATCTTCTAAAGTCTTTAGCGTCATCTAAAAAAAACTTTAAAAGGAAGATAGAGAGGCAGAGAAAAAGGAATTAAAAAACAAAGGGGGAAATAAAAAAATTGAAATAGATTGAAATAAATAAGATAGAAATAAATAGAGAAAAAATGAGCACGAAACGGTAATAATTTTAATTTACCAAGAATAAAACAGACATAGTGCTTGGCTCAAGCATCAAGTTCAAGTAGGGTTGAGCTGGAGCCGAATCGAAGCCGGTTGGGCGGTTCGGTATTTAAAACTTTTTTCAGGAAAAAGGATAGAGAGATAAGATACATAGAATATTTTTGTGTGTATAGATTAAAAAGGAAGCAAACTCCGAGCGCTAACTCTTATGAAAACAAAGCAGAGAAATAGTTGTTAAAATTTTGGTAAGTTCGCAACTGGATTGTAGTTTATAGTCATCAAAAGTTCTCGGGTAAATTGGATTATTTATTTTATATTCTAATTTTATGGTGGAAAGAGCAAAATAATTAAACTCGACACCAAAACTGCAAAAAAGTACTTGCCAAAAAGTAAGTCTTGTGTCCTTAGTGCAAGTGTTTCCAAAGTGGGCGATAACGCACCCCTTGTGGGGCGTGGAGGCCTGAGGGGGGCGGTAAGGGGGCTCGAAAAAATGGGGGGGTGTTATAAGTGGTTTAGGGGGGCGAATGGACTGAATTGTAATTTCATCTACTTAATATTTAAAATATCACTTGAAATGTGAGAAACCTACCTACTACACAACATCGATTTTTTAGTAATTTTAGTTCATATTTCTGGCCTGTTTGATTGTATAAATTTATAGTATTTATAACTATATAATATACTATATATATATCTTGTATATATATATAATAATAATATAATATATATATATATATATATAATATATATATAAAATATATATATATAAATTTATATAATATATTAATTATATATATATGATATATTATATAGTATATTTATATTATATTTTATATATATTTAGTATATAAATACATATATATTATTATATATTATATATATATATAATAATATATATCTATATGTATATAATTATATAGTATAATATACGTACTTATATATAATGATAGTATGTTATACTATATATATATATAATATATATTATATATGATATATAATATTATCATTATATATATATTATATATGTATATATATACTATATATATTGTGGTTTTAATGATGGTAAAAGTAAAAAATTGGGGGCGCTGACATATAATTTGATTTTCCAAGTGGGCGGTAGACGAAATAGGTTTGAGAACCTCTGCTAGTGGAAAAATGTTTAACTCAAGCTGGGACATCTAGCCTCCCAAAGAAATATAGCTGGCACATCTATCACCTCAAAAGAAATACATGCTGGTGCTACATCTACACTCCAAAGATAATACAAGCTGGCACATCTTACCTTCAAAAAGATATATAAAGCTGGCAACAATCTACACATCAAAGAAAATACATGCTGGCAATCTACACCTCCAAAGAAATATAAGCTTGGCAACATCTACACCTCCAAAAGAAATACAAGCTGGCAACATCTACACCTCCAAAAGAAATGCATGCTAAAACATCTACACCTTCAAAAAAAATACAATACCTGCTTAACTATCTTTAACAAGAAATACAACTGGAACATCTACACTCCAGAGAAACACAAGCCTTGCAACCATTACAACTCAAAAGCAAATACATGCCGGGGCAACATTACAACTTCTAAAACAAAGTACATCGCGTTAAAACATCATACAAAGTACAATATGGCAACATTACACCTCCAAAAGAAATAGACAAATTTAACCTGAAATTTTTTTTTTTAATTTTTTTATTTTTTGGACATAATTGGCAAAACTTCTCTCAAATTATCAGTTTTAGGATCTATTCTATCATCTGCTAAAAGTTAACCGAAATTTATAACATTTTAAAAGTTTTAAAAAATCTTAAAAAAGAAATATATTTTATTAACTAATGATGAATTATGATTGAGATCATTGCAACTTTTATCAGTTCCTGTAGCTAGCAAATATGTTCCAGAAATATTTTTAAATAGGTTTATAATACGCAATAATTAAATCACGATAATACTAATAAATTTCTTTACTATAACTATATAAATCACAGTATTAGTGCAGCAAGATTATAAAGAATATGAAAAAAACGCATAAAAAAACACAACAAAAACGCAACATACAAAAAACCGCATCATATAAATGCAATATTGCATGCCCTTTAAATTTAAAAATTTATAAGGTTTGTTAAAAGGATCCATCAGGAAAAATAACGAAATATTTCACAATTATATATCCGCTACTGTGAATCCATCAGCATAGCAACAGAGTAGCGAGGAAGGGCAGGTTCGTCCTCGCCCAGACACTGAGCAACTACAGAAGTTTCCTACCTAGGATAGGGATACCAGTTAGGTGCGAACTTTTTTTCTCTCTTTCTCTCTCTCTCTCTCTCTCTCTCTCTATATATATATATATATATATATATATATATATATATATATATATATATTTATAGAGATATATATATATCTCTCTATATATATATATATATCATATATATATAGGCTATATATATATTGTAAAGAAAATCTTTTCAATTATATTTATTGAAGCGAAAATTCGGCTTGCCGGAGATCTTTGAAAAAATACCCGGCCGGAGCTTTTCGAAATTAACAAGATATTAGGTCGGAGCCGGCGCTGGAACCTGTTACATCATATGTATATATATATATATATATATATATATATATATATATATATATATATATATATATATATATATATATGTATATATATATATATATATATATATATATATATATATATATATATATATATATATATATTTAAGAGGATAAGATTTGATCCGGCAATTGAATTGCACTGCATAACTTTCATAATAATAACATTTGAATCAGTTTATTACGTATTTCACAGACGTAATTGCAATGGCCATAAGGAAAATGATGTTAAATTGCATTGCGGAAAACATAATATATATATATATATATATATATATATATATATATATATATATATATATATATATATATATATATATATATATATATATATATATATATATATATATATATATATATATATATATATATATATATATATATATATATATACTTTGTCCCCTGGTTCATTCTTAATTGAGGAGCTATGCTGCGTCCAGGAAAGCGGCTACGCCCGTTGGCCGTACCCACAGGTTCCTCTTGGATGTTGTTTGATAGTGTGCCTGGTGTGCTGTGAGCATAGGGCATTTTAGTGGAAGATAGTCAGCTGTTTCTGGGACTAGTTGGCATTTTAGACATATTGTGATGTTATAACCTAACCTAACCTAGCTTAACCTAACCTAACCTATTTATGTTATGTATTTTGAATCCGGTGTTTATGTGCTTGTAAGTTAGGTTGGTGTCAGTTTTGCTAGTGATATTCGGGCTTTGGGTGGGAGAGTTGTTTTTGAGTTTGATATGTCAGGTGGGTGTGCATTGATAAGGAGCTTGTCGATTATTTAAGGAATACGAACCATTTTGCCATTCACAATATTCTACATTAAAAACCTAATTATTCTCCATATATTTAGTTTGAAATTATATACGTCATACGAAGAGGGGAAATTACTTAAAAGCCGTGCTTCCGACTTTCCTGATATTGTGCATTAAAAAAGAGAGATATCGATTATTATTGAGAGAGAGAGAGAGAGAGAGAGAGAGAGAGAGAGAGAGAGAGAGAGAGAGAGAGAGAGAGAGAGATTGTACTTTTGAAGACTACTTACGCAAGCCCTCCCCAGTAGAAAATATGAGGAACGTTTTCTTCGGTATCTTTATTATCTGTCTTCCTGCTTATTATCTGTTTGTTAGTCGTCAGTCGGACACCAGCTGGTTTGTGAAATCCAACTGTCCTCTTGGCTAGGGTGATCAGAAAATTGTCCTTTCTTTTGCAACTGAATGAATGGCTGGGACAACCTCGGAAAACGATTTATCCTGTATCCTTTCACTTACCAGACTAGAGCAAAACCGACAGTGGTAAGCATAAAAGGGAAACTCTTTGATTTTTAATAAAAATGTGCATTTTTATGGGTTCAACAATGCGGGAAGACTATATTGAATATATTTTACTTGTAAATGCGTTTTAAAGTTTCAAGGAGTTTCAAGAGGGAGAGAAACCCTGAAGGCAGAGTCCCTGTGACGACAGGGCATAAATTATCAGAGACTAATGAAGATTTATGCTGTGAAGAGAGAGAGTAAAAAAATGAAATGTACTGTTCATTGTCTGAGAAACATCATCATCTTCGGCTCCGCTCTCTAATCTCTCTGATGATCAATCATCCCCTACCGAAACAGTAAGTAATTATTCATTGGAAAATTAACTTTAAGTCTAAGGACTAATCATTTTGCTACGCAAATATCCTCAGACATTTTTCGCGAAGGTGGAAGCCCATTATGTGGGCATCTCGAAAACTAGATTGCAATTGAAACGTTAACATTATAAAAGGAATATAAAAATTAAGAAAGGCTCTAATGTATTATGCTCTCTCAATGACAATCAGGAGTACAGATTCGTGTTATCTGTTCATGTTTGTTAAAGACAGTGAATTTGACAGACAATTTTGCCAGGTCTATCAGTAAAATTTGAGGAAGTCGTTATGGTAGATTTCGGGGAAAAGAGAAGCAGAGAAATTGTGTTCCACTCTCTAACTCTCTAGAGTTCAGGTACCCTAGTCAAAAAGCTTGATAGTCAGTAGAGTTAACTCTCTCTCT
>JABUQX010014453.1:22500-25000 GCA_015478945.1 Trachelipus rathkii
AAGATATTTTGCCTATTTTGGCAAATTCTTGAATTATTTTGCGTTTAACATAAGATAAAATGAAATAGGAAAATATAGTAACTTCCTTGTTGACAAGACGATATTAGCCCATTAATTAAAAAAAATAAAAAAATAAAAAATAAATATTAATTTCTTTAAAGAATACAAAGCCTTTTTTTTCTTTTTTTTCTTTTTTTTACATTAGTTACATATTAAAATACAAGTAATATAAACGTTTTGATCAAATCCATTTACTCACGTTTTATTATCTAATTCAAATTTCCGTATTTATTTTGTTACTCAGTAGCTGAATAAGGTAATTAGTTAGTTTTGAATTTAAAAATTATTTCACATTTTTATTTTTTAAAGATTCACAGGAAATTCTAGGAAGGGAACTTCTCTAGGTAATTTCTACCTAGGATCACGGACTAGGGATCGAACCCGGGCCCTTGCCATGTTACTCTGTCACTCTATGGATTGGGCCACGACAGCAACAGCCTTTCATCCTCCTTCCAAACTGTACATTTACTTCTTTTTTTTCCTCCTACGTATGCAACTCTTTCTTAGTCTTCCTTTTTCCCCCTTATATATTTTCATACACCTTTATTTTGAGACCTTATCATTGGCTTACCCTGTGATTAGGGCTACCTCTTAATTGGGTCAAATATCTCAGTGCATCCCTTCCCTCCATTTTAACATTTTAATTAACATTGTAAATATTCGTTTCCAACACCTCATAATCAGGGCTACCGTTTAATTGGGTCAAATATCTCAGTGCATCCCTTCCCTCCATTTTAACATATTAATTAACATTCATTTCCAACACCTCCATTTTAGCATATTAATTAACATTCATTTCCAACACCTCATAATCAGGGCTACCCCTTAATTGGGTCAAATATCTCAGTGCATCCCTTCCCTCTATTTTAACATATTAATTAACATTATAAATATTCGTTTGCAACACCTCGTAATCAGCGCTACCGCTTAATTGGGCCAAATGTTTATCAATGTATCCCCTTAAAATTAATATATTTATTGAAATAATAACATTATTCCACGTTCATTTGCAGCTCCCCGTAATTGGGGCTACCGCTTAATTGGTCCAAATAATTAAAATAATTACCCCAATTAATTATCCCTAATAATTAAAATAATTATCATAATTAACCGATAAGCATTCTGTCTACTTTATTATTCTAATTTTATGACAAAATTAGTTCACAAATAGTATAGTTCTATTTTATTTATGTAAACTATAATTAAATAAATAAATATTAAAAGGAATATATATATATATATATATATATATATATATAATATATATATATATATATATATATATATATATATATATATAATATATATATATATATATATATATATATATATATATATATGTTATTCTCTTTAGCCTTTAGAAATCAGGATCCCTTCTCCATTTGTTTGATATTTCTCAAATGATTATAATTGGATGGGAGATATATAACCAAAGAAATAAATTTGATTTATTTATTTATATACCATTATTATTATTATTATTATTATTATTATTATATATTATTATTATTAGTATTATATTATTATATTATTTATTATTATTATTATTATATTATATTCTTCATTATTATTATTACTATTATTATTATTTATTAGTAGTAGTAGTAGTAGTAGTAGTAGTAGTAGTAGTAGTAGTAGTAGTAGTTGTAGTATTTGTACTAGTATTTGTAGTAGTAGTAGTAGTTAGTACTAGTACTAGTGGTAGTAGTAGCCTAGCGATAGTATCAATAGTGATAGTAGCGATAATAGTAGTAGGTGTACTAGTAGTCTAACGATAGTAACAATAATGATAATAGCGATAGTATTAGTGGTAGTAGTAGTATAATCTAAATTAAACAATAAAATTCTCGTATTTTTTTAGAATAAAACACCCAATAGCTCCAAATAGTTTAACGCTCTCCATAATCTTGTTTATCATTGTTGACCTCAGACGCCTAAATATGCAATAAATGCATGGACAATATAAATAAACAACAATTTGCCATGCAAAAAATAATAAAAAGAGTCAGTTTAACTTTAACAACAGTTTAGCCAATTAAAATAATACGAGTCCATTACTCATAAGCAAACTGAACACGTTAATTCGAATTAGAAAAGACGCTAACACTTAAGTGGACTTGGGACGACAATGCTATTTAGTCATTTGAATTTAAAAAGAGTCGCTTCAATTAAATATATATACTACTATATTATATAATATTATATATATATATACTATATACGTTATTATATATATAATTATATATATATATATATATATATATATATATTATAATATAATAATATATATATTAGTATATTATATATATATAATGTCTACTCTGGTGGGACCAGAGTTAGGGGAAAATCGAAATCCAGACTCAATTTAAAGGCCTCATTGTCCAGATATGCTTTTTTTGAAAGTGTGAAATTGAAAGGATGTGTGGAAATAGATAAACGG
>JABUQX010014453.1:32500-50000 GCA_015478945.1 Trachelipus rathkii
GATGTTATTCACCGAAACGAAATAAGCTTAGTTTTAACTGAGCTTTTGTTGTTTCGACGTTGTTTCATAGGAAAACTTTTATTTAAGTCCATGTTTTAAAGCTTAGTGAAAATATAAAATGTATACGATTGAATCGAGTAGGTGTGATACATTTAAATAGTAATAAGTTTCTACTGCTACTACTACTACTACCCCTGTTACGGCTACTACTACTACTACAAATGTTATAAGGCCGCTGAACCAATTCTAGTTTAATGTTTGATGTAATCCGCTAGCATCTTTTTCTTCTAGTTCCAGTATTCTGCTGCTAGGTAGTGTGAATTTTATTACTGTTACTGTTATTTTCATGAAAATGGGTGCTCAAACGATACTTAAAGCTATAAAGTTGTAAAGCAAGGCTCGGTGAGAGAGGGTGTGGTGGGCCCTCGCAGTGGGGGGATTATTAGCCCAACGGTTTTTAAGTACTTAGAGTCAGTGAAAAATGTGTTTCTACTGTAATATTTCCGTACTAAACATAAATTATAAGGATGAAACGTTGTCAGCGTTTATACGAAGTCCTTAATGGTGTCAAATTTGATAAATATAGCAAGGGACCTAAGGTTTTGTGTTAGGTATATATATATATATATATATATAATATATATATATACTATTATATATTATAGTATATATATATATATATAATATATATATATATATATATATATAATATATATATATATAATATAGTATATATATATATATCAAAAAGTCTTATATATAATATATGATATATAGTATATATTATATATAATATATATAATAATAATTAATATATATATATATATATATATATATATATATAATATATATATTATATATATATAAGTATATATATATATATATATATATATATATATATATATATTTAAATATATATATACTATATATATTTATATATATATATATATATGTCCTATAAGCCACTGTAGATAATAGCAAGACTCCGTTCTTATCTTTAAATTCAGGCGCATGCGCATCACGCTTCTTCTTTGTTCTCCTTTGTTCTTCTTCATTCTTCTTTTTCTTCTCCTTTATCTTTTTTCTCTTTCCTTGTATTAAGATTGGGTAAAACTGAAATGTCATATAATATATATATATATATATAGAATATATATATATATATATATATATATATATATATATATATATATATAATATATTATATATATATATATATATATATATATATATTTATTATATAATTATTATATTATTATATTATTATTATTATTATTATTATTATTATTATTATTATTATTATTATTATTATTATTATTATTATTATTATTATTATTATTTATTATTATTATATATTATTATTATTATGGTTATTAATTATTATTATTATTATTATTATTAATATTATTATTATTATTATTATTATTATTATTATTATTTATTATTATTATTATTATTATTATTATTATTTTTATTATTTGCAGCTCTCCTCAACATTATTATTATTATTATTATTAGGACGAAATTTCCAACAATGAAACAACTGGCCAACATAAAGTTCATATTATCTCACTGAGCCGTTAGCACAATGGCTTAAGACGTGAAGTCTTAACTCAGCGATAGAGAGTTCGTATCTGACCGCCGACAAAACACTCAATCGTATCCCAGATATGAAATTTTTGTATGAAGGCGCGCGAGCGAGTGTGCGACGTCACAGAGTGTGACGTCACACACAGAGTGTGACGGAGTATTCGAAAGAGCGAGGCAGGCGGTCGAGGCGGGTGGATGAGCCAGGCAAACGACGGGCGCGGTCCCCCGCAAGGGGACACCGGGAATGCGCGGGAGCCCCAGAAACATTAAGTACGCGTATTAAGTACACTTTCCAAGTGTACTTAATGCACTTCCAAGTGTACTTAATACTGTACTTAACGCATGTGTGTTGTGTGTGGTGTGTGTGATGTGTGTGTGTGGTGTGTGGTGTGTGTGTGTGGTGTGTGTGTGGGCTTCGCCACCACACACACACACACACAGCGATGACGTCACCGTGAAAGTAAATAGCTCATGAAAGTAAGTAGCTCATGAAAGTAAGTAGCTCATGTAAGTAAGTAGCTCGTGTGCACGGTTAGGGTTAGTAAACCATGTGCGCGGCTACGCCGCGCACATGGGTTAGTAACTCGTGTAAGTAACGAACAAAGGGGGGTAGGGGGAAAAACAAACATGCGTGTGTATCACAATATCCTTACGCACATTCATGCACACGCACGTGCATGGAAATATCAATAGAAATATAGGTCCCCGGGGGTAGCCACCCCTCAGGGTAAAACGGCGTACATGAAATGTACACCAAAAAGATAAGCCCGCCGGCCGGGAAAGCCCCCGGAAAAAAAAAACGCTCACGAAAGGACGCTGAGTACAAGGGGCGCCGCGCCCCCCAATTGATTGGGATATGTCATGCCTACTACTCTCGAGTCTTTAATAGTGGATTATATTTAAGACTGATCATAGGTGTTAGGTTTGGCGTTAGAGAATTGGAGAGAGAAATGGTAAGAGTGTGTGGAAGACGTTTCAGCAGTCCTTCTCAATTGAGAGGGTATACAGTTAGAGAGTTTTGGAGAATAGTGTCCATTTTCAATGTCTATAGTATAAAGTGAGTGACGTAAACAGTTGGAGGGAAGAAAAGAGGAGAGAAAGAAAGAAAGAGAAAAGAAGAAAAGAGAAGAAAAGAAGAAGAGAGAGAAAAAAAGAGAGAAAGAGAAGAGAGAGAAAGAGAGAAAGAAGGAAAGAAGAAAGAAAAAGAAGAAGAAGAGAGAAGAGAAGAAGGAAGCATAAAAGAAAAAGATAGTAGAAAAAGAGAAATAGAAGGCAGAAAAGAGAAAAAATAAAACAAGCGAAGCAGAAAGGAGAGAAGAAAAAAGAAAAAAGGAAAAGAAAGAACAAAAAGGAAGAAAAGAAAGAAGAAAAAGAGAAAGATTATTCAGAGAAGAACAATTGGAGAGAGTTATAGTGAGAGAAAAAGTAATTAATACGAAAAGCTCTAGATTCCACCATTTCAAGGTGAGTGTGAGGTATAATACTACATACAGAGGGGAACGATACCCCAATAAAAGGTAAGCACTCGGGTTGATATGAAGAAATTTTGAATTGTATCCAGAACACCCAACCTCTTAGAAGATTATTTAGAAAGATGTTGCAAATACCAAATTGTTTGAAATTTTTTTTTTTTTTTTTTTCCCCCAGGGGTCAGTCTTTTCGCCCAAGGGTTAATAAGGGGAGACGGAGGTTTGAGTTGTGTTTCATAAGATGTTTTAATTGTGTGGAAGATTATGTGGTGGTAAAAAGATGAAGGAACGGAGTCTTTGAGTCTTTGAGTTTTTAAGGAATTTAAGATAGCCATGTTTTCTTTGCTCCAATCAGAAATTCCAGAAAGATCAGATGTTAGTTAACCCAAGAAAACATTCGCTAGTATGAGTTTTTCTTTTGCTGGGACGTCTGTTCGAAAATGAAGATGAAAAGAGTAAAAAGGATGGAGGACATGGGAGTGAATAGGTTTAAGGTAAAGTGATAGTGTAATATTAAATGAGAAAGTGATAAAATGAAGAAAAGTTAAAGGGGATAAAGGATATAATTTAAAGTGATAAAGTTAAAGTGATAAAATGACAAAGTAAAGTGATAAAGTTAAAGTGATAAAGTAATAAAGTTAAAGTGATAAAGTTAAAGTGATAAAAAGAAGGTCATTAATGAAAATAAGATAAAGAGGATAGAACGGAATACTGGAAAACGATTAATATATTTAAAGGTGAATCAGTTGGCCGTCTTTAGAACAGCTTCATAAACGAACTGGAAAGGAAATCAAAGAGAAAAGTTAGATACACAAAGAGTTACAGTTTAGAAGGAAATCTTTGTAGCCAAGCTTCAACAAAAACTTTCAATATGGTCCAGAACTAAAAGCAAAGGATCACAGAAACAGACAGAGAGATAGAGAGGAGAGAGAGAGAAGAGAGAGAGAGGAGAGAAGAGAGAGAGAGAGAGAGAGAGAGAGGAAAGAGAGAGAGAGAGAAGAGAGAGAGAGAGATGAGAGAGAGAGAGAGAGACAGAAAGAGAGAGAGACAGAGAGACAGAGAGAGAGAGAGAGAGAGAGACAGAGAGAGAGAGAGAGAGAGAGAGAGAGAGAGAGAGAGAGAGAGAGAGAGAGAGAGAGAGAGAGAGACTCTAAAATTTGAAGGCGATAGTAATTCCCGAGAGAAAAATCCCTATAGCTAAAAGCACGAGAACAAACTTAATTAAACCAAAGTTTATAAGTTTTAGTTGAAAGCAAAGAGGATGGTATGTACTCCATGCAAGAGAGAATAGCCTCCTTATGCACTCAGCGCAATTGTCGGAAAGACCCGAAAGACCCTTCCCACCGAAACGGTAATAATTCTAAGGGAAATCAAAGAAGCAAGGCTAAAGTCCGACCTTTTGCAACACACAAGTGCCAAAAAAAATTTTTTATCACGGTGGACACCCCAGGGTCTCTCCTGCGGAAGACTTGAAGAAATAAAGCCGGAAACGGAAATAAGGTGATCGGTGGAACCCAGAGATGCAAAGCGTTTAGCAGTGTTAGGTGAAGAATTAATTAGAGATTAAGAAAGGTCACAATGTTAGGTTCACCTTAAAGGCGATCTGGGATACGGATAAGGAACTGCACTATCTGCTCAAGGTCATGGTTATTCTCAATAGAAAAATGAAAAGTGAGTTCACAGCCTTCATCTTGGAGAACTAGAAAGAAAGCCATTGTTGGTGTGAACATTGAAAGCCATCCAAATGTTGATTGAGAAAAAGAAGAAGAAGAAGAAGGAAGAAGAAGAAAGAAGAAGAAGAAGAAGAAGAAGAAGAAGAAGAAGAAGAAGAAGAAGAAGAAGAAGAAGAAGAAGAAGAAGAAGAAGAAGAAGAAGCGCTCTATTTTACAGTTTAGATCGTTAAATAATTTAAAATAATCAGTGGAGCTAGGAGATTATTTTTTAACACGTTACCTTAACCCACGGGCTGGGCCCTTTTCTAGGAGGTGCATAAAATTAAAGGAAAGAAAATCCACCCAATCCCATGCCTAACGCTATTCCCTCAGGAAGATTGAACACAGCTGGAAAAACAGATGAAGGTAAGGAGTTCCACAGAACAGAAGTGTCTGGAAAGAAGGAGGCACAACAACGACCTCGTCTTGAGTTCCAAAGCTCACACAATATTCAGTGAGAGCAAGGACAGCTTTTGTGCTGCAACTCAGCGCAACGGTATAGGAATACGAAGGGTCAACTCCCTCTAGCACCACCCGCCATTGTAATACCTATAGAAAAGAGATAGTGCCCCAATGTCACGTCGCAGGAAAAGATGGTCAAGTGAGTTTAAAAGTAGGGTACAATTTATTAGCCTCTTAGCTTCTACCCTATTCAAAAGATTGGTGGAACCAGAGCCACCTTAAATGTGAGAACAGTACTCCATGCAAGGACGGATAAGACCCTTATATAGCTGGAGTAACTGAGCAGAAGGAAAAAATTCCCGCACTCTGAACAGTATCTCCAGCCTCTTTGAGGCCACCTTAGCAACCGCCGCTGTGATATGAGGTTTCCAGGATAATTTGTTGTTTACGTTCAGTCCAAGAATGTTTATGTTATTCACAGATGATACGTAAGAACCGTCGAAGAAGGGAGGAAAGTTGGGAGGTGTTTTTGAGAGGGAGATGTGAAGTCGAGTTTTTAAAGGGTTGAATTTTGCAAGATTGTGGTGACTCCACCGAGAAATCCCTTTCAGATTGCAAGAATTGAATAGAAAAGCTGAAGACGAAAGGTAACTCTAGATGCAAAAGAGGAAGCAGATTTGAAGTGAATGGAAGAATGGAGAGTTGAGTCATCGACGAAAAAATGAACAGAGGAAGAAGTGCAGCTAAGAAGATCGTTGCTGAAAAGTTCGAATAAAGATGGAGATAGAACAGAACCTTGAGGAACACCCCAACTAACCGAAAAGGAGGAAAAGGTTTCTCCATCAACAAAAGCCGAAATGAAACGATCTGAAAGAAAACTAGACATGAGTAAGCAAAGAGAAGGAGAAAACCCAAAGGAAGGGAGCTATGAGAGTTGTGACGCATGCCATACCCGGTCTAAAGCCTTAAATATGTCAAGCGCCACCACACAATACTCCCTATAGTCCCTAAGGGAAGAAGACCATGGATCAGTCAGATGGGAAAGTATGTCACTAGTTGACCTCGAGCGTCGAAAGCCATACTGATGATTTGAAAGATGGGAATGAGATTCCAGATAATCAGGAAATGAGAGTTAAGAAGAGTTTAAAGATTTTAGACAGAATACGAGTTAGAGCTATAGGATGATAGTTAGAAGGATCAGAGCGACTACTCTTTTACTGGATCGGCTGAGCATATGCCACAATCCATACCGAAAACAAAAAATAGAGTTTTAAGGCTTTAGAGGAGTAGAGTTGAACGAGACAGGCGCCAGTCTCAGAAGCACACTCCCTCAAAAGAAGAGTGAAGAATACCATCGGGCCAACTAGCCTATTGCGTTCATAGAACTCAGAACCTCAGCACCCGACAATGAGTGATGATAGGTAGAGGCCATGGTAACACATGAAGGAGAAGAGTAAGGTAGGAGGGTGCCGGAATAGTCCAGTGATTGAAATTAGATGAAAAAGGAGCCAAAGATATTGCCTTTCAGGAAGGGCATTAGCAACAGAGCGCGTCCAGAGCGAATAAGGGTGGGAAAGGACAGATTACAGATATTATTAAAATGCTTTGTGGCAAGAGGCCAAAAAATTTTTATCAGTAGAAGATCCAAGGAGGTTAGCGCACTTCCTCCTAGCGAAATCACGCTTAGCCTGCGAATAATATCCCTGCAGCGATTCCAGACAGAATTAAAATTAGAAGAGTGATAGGAGAACGAGAGTTTTTCCACGCCCGATAACGCATTGTCTTCCTCTTGAATGACACGAGGAACAAGAAAATGATGCTTAATGAAGATGGAATGAAACCACTCATCCTTCGCGAGCACGGCCCCTACCTTTTCAGCAGACACCGACCCATCCTTCGAGCTAAAAAGCAGATTCATTCAACGGGTAGTTAGCAAAGGAACGACGAAATCCCCAAGATTAGCACCGATAAGGTGCCAGATAGTTCGTTTAGGGCAAGGGGTGGAACTGCGGAGATAAAGTATCTATACTTCAAGATCTACAAGATTGTGCAGAGTTATATCGGATAGAGAGAAAATGACTAATTATGACGAGGAAGAATATGGTGAAGCATAAGTCAAGCATGTTTAAGGAATTGTAAGGTCGATTCGGAAATATGTGTAAGTTCCCTAATGAACTGTTCCACATCGTTAAAAATACTGAATGAACTTAGTCTCCTCCCCACCTGAATCAGTATGAGAGAAGCCCAGCATTCAGTATGGTGATTACGTTGAAATCTCCCAAATAGAGATCTCAGCATTTGATGAGAAGATGCTAACAGTCTCGTGGAGAGTTTGTATATATCAGAAAAGAACTGAAAAATTCTGTCCTTAATAGAACAGTATCAGAAACAACAAGATAATGTAGTAGTAGGAATAAAAATTTTAAACCACAGAACATTGAAATTAAGGGTCTCAAAATTTTTGAAATGTGTTACAGGAGTGTATATGCTTATACAAGCCCGGGAAACGCCACCATTCAGACGGAAAATTTAAAATAAGTTAGAGTAGGATTATTTGGTTATTAGAGATGGAAATCCCTGGCCCTAGCTGGGCATCAGATAGAAGTAAAATGTTGAAGAGAAAAAGTTTAGTGAATGTCAACAGATTATTAAATTAGCACGTAGACCGAGGACAGTGGCAAAGTCCGTAGAAAAACCCACCACTACGCCTTACTCCTTTCCCCCGCGACCCCGACCATGCAACCTCGACATTCAAAAACTCAGCTAACACAGACATTAACAAACGAGTAAATATTGATACCCAAGTTAAAAGAGAAAAGAAAAGAAAATTATTTAAAATTTGTTGGAAGTTAATAACCAATTAGAGGAAAAAACAAATAAAAAGACAAAAAAAAATAGTTCTTAAAACTACTAAAGAAAATTGAACAATATCCGAAAAATCAAATTGTAACTAAGGATAAATAACTAAAAAAAAACTAAACTAATCGTATTTATCATGTGGCACATGGATGGCCAATGCCAAGTGTATAATTGCTATTCTAAAAACTAGCATTTACACTTTTAGTATTGCCCACTAACATTTTTCATATGAATTAAATAGATTAAGTTAGTTTTTTTTAGTTATTTGATTATAAGTTACAATTGATTTTTCGATATTTTTCATTTCTTTAGTAGTTTAAGGAACTATTGTTTTTTGCTTTATTTGTTTTTCTTCTTAATTGTTATTAACTTGCCAAAACAAATTTTAAATAATTTTCTTTTCTTTCTCTTTTAACTTGGCGTATCAATATTTAACTCGTTTGTTAATGGTCTGTGTTTAGCTGAGTTTTTGAATTGTCGAGGTTGCATGGTCGTCTGCGGGGGGGAAGGGGTGGGCGTTAGAGGTGGATTTTCTACTGACTTTGCCAATGTCCTCGTCTACGTTGCTAATTATAATCTGTTGACCATCACTTAACTTTTTCTCTCCAAACATTTACTTCTATCTGATGCCCAGCTAGCCAGGGATTCCAACTCTAATAACCTAAATATCCCTGAACTCTAACCTTATTTTACAATTTCCGTCTGCAATGTGGTTTCCGGGCCTTGTATAAGGCAGATACAAACTCTGTAAACACATTTCAAAAATTTTGAGACCCTAATTTCAATTTCTGTGCGTTTAAAATTTTTATTCCTTACTACTACATTATCATTGTGATTAATCTGGATTACTGTGCTATTAAAAAAGGAACAGATTTTCAGTTCTTTTTGAATATCTTACAACCTCTCACGAGACTGTTATCTTCTCATCCAAATGCTGAGATTCTCTATTTAGGGGATTTCAACGTACACCACACTGAGTGGTTGGGCTCCTCTCATCCTGATACAAGCTGGGAAGGAGGACTAAGCATTCAGTATTGTTAACGATGGAACAGTTCATTAGGACTTACACCATATTCCGAATCGACCTTACCAAATCTTAAACATGCTGACTTATGCTTCACCACCTATCCTTCTCGTCATAATTACATCATTCTATGCTTCTCTCCTATCGATATAACTCTGACCACAATCTGTAATCTTAGTAATAATACTTTATCTCCAGGCAGTCACCTGCCCTAAAGCGAACTATCTGCACTAACGTGCAATTTGTTGGGATTGTGTCGCTCGCTTCTTTGCTAACACACCGTTGGAATGAATCCTGTTTTAGATCGAAGATCTACTCAGTGTCTGCTTAAAAGATAGGGGATCCATACTCATCGAAGGAATGAGTAGGTTCATTCCATCTTCAATTAAATCTTTTTCTCCGTTCCATTCAGGAGAGAGACAATGCGTATCGAGCGTGGAAAAAAAACTCTCGTTCTCCTATCACTCTTCTAATTTTTAATTCGTCTGGAATCGCTGCAGGGAATTATTCGACAGGCTAAGCGTTGCTTTCATTAAAAGGCTGTCGAGCTGACCTTCTTTGGTTCGAAATGCAACGATGATGAAAAGCTTTTGGAATTTTTCGAAGAAAGCATTGCCATCCACCTGTTAAAATCTGCCTTTCCCACCCTTATTCGCTCTGACGGCTCTGTTGCTAATGCTCCTTCTGAAAAGGCCAATATCTTTGGCCTCCTTTTCCATCTAATTTCACCCTGGACGATTCCGGCACCCCTCCTCCTACTCCTCTCCTTTCATGTGTGACCCTCTTCATCACCTCGTTTATCACTATCGGCGTGCAGCAGGTGTATTCCCTGCTTTCCTATGAACGACAATAGGCTAGTGGCCCGGAATGGTATTCTCTCTTCTTTTGAGGGATGTCGCTTTCGTGAGATGGGACGCCTGGTCCTCGTTCAACTCTACTCTCTAAGCCTTAAAACTAATATTTTTGTTCGGTAATGGAATTGTGCATATGCTCAGGCCGAATCCAGTAAAGAGTAGTCGGCTCTGCATCCTTCTAACGATCATCTATAGCTCTAACTCGTATTCTGTCTAAAAATCTTTAAAACTCTTCTCAAACTCTCATTCCTGATTAATCTGGAATCTCATTTCCCATCTTTCAAATCATCAGTATGGCTTTCGACGCCAGAGACAACTAGTGACATACTTTTCCCATCTGGAGCTGATATCCATGTCTTTCTTCCCTATGACTATAGGGAGTATTGTGTGGTGGCGCTTGACATATTTAAGGCTTTTGACAGGGTATGGCGCTCATCAACTCTCATAGCTCCCTTCCTTTGGGTTTTCTCCTTCTCTTTGCTTACGCATGTACTAGTTTTCTTCTCAGATCGTTTCATTCGGCTGTTTTGTTGATGGAGAAACCGTTTCCTCCTTTTCGGTTATTGGGGTCCTCAGGTTGCTGGCTATCTCCATCTTTATTTCGAACTTGTTCAGGCAACGATCTCTAGCTGCACTTCTTCCTCTGTTCATTTTTTCGTGCAGACCTCAACTCTCCATTCTTCCATTCACTTCAAAATCTGCTTCCTCTTTTGCGCATCTAGAGTTACCTTTCGTCTTCAGCTTTTCTATTCTATTCTTGCAAATCCTGAAAGGGATTTCTCGGTGGAGTCACACACATCTTTGCCAAATTCAACCGCTTTAAAACTCGACTTCACAGTCTCCCTCTCAAAAACATCCCTCCGCAACTTTCCCCCTTCTTCGACCGGTTCTTCAGTTCATCTGTGGGGAATAACATAAACCATTCTTGACTGAACGTAAAACAACAAAATTATCCTGGAAACCTCATATCACAGCGGTTGCTAAGGTGGCCTCAAAGAGGCTGGAGATACTGTTCAGAGTGCGGGAATTTTTTCCTTCTGCTCAGTTACTCCAGCTATATAAGGGTCTTATCCGTCCTTGCATGGAGTTACTGTTCTGCACATTAAGGGGCCTCTGTTCACCAATCTTTTGAAATAGGGTAGAAGAAGCTAAGCAGGCTAATAAATTGTACCCTACGTTTTAAACTCACTGTGACCATCTTTTCCTGCGACCGTGACATTGGGCCTATCTCTTTTCTAAGGTATTACAATGGCGGGTGGTGCTAGAGGGAGTTGACCCTTCGTATTCCTATACCGTTGCGCTGAGTTGCAGCACAAAAGCTGTCTTGCTCTCACATGAATATTGTGTGAGCTTTGGAACTCAAGACGAGGTCGTTGTTGTGCCTCCTTCTTTCCAGACACTTCTGTTCTGTGGAACTCCTTACCTTCATCTGTTTTTCCAGCTGTGTTCAATCTTCCTGAGGGAATAGCGTTAGGCATGGATTGGGTGGATTTTCTTTCCTTTAATTTTATGCACCTCCTAGAAAAGGGCCCAGCCCGTGGGTTAAGGTAACGTGTTAAAAAATAATCTCCTAGCTCCACTGATTATTTTAAATTATTTAACGATCTAAACTGTAAAATAGAGCGTTCTTCTTCTTCTTCTTCTTCTTCTTCTTCTTCTTCTTCTTCTTCTTCTTCTTCTTCTTCTTCTTCTTCTTCTTCTTCTTCTTCTTCTTCTTCTTCTTCTTCTTCTTCTTTTTCTTCAATCAACATTTGGATGGTTTCAATGTTCACCACCAACAATGGCTTTCTTCTAGTTCTCAAGATGAAGGCTGTGAACTCACTTTTCATTTTTCTATTGAGAATAACCATGACCTTGAGCAGAGTTAGTGCAGTTCCTTATCCGTATCCAGATCGCCATTTAAGGTGAACCTAACATTGTGACCTTTCTTACTCTAATTAATTCTTCAACCTAACACTCTAAACGCTTATGCATCCTGGTTCCACCGACACCTTTATTTCCGTTCCGGCTTTATTTCTTCAAGTCTTTCCGCAGGAGAGACCCTGGGGTGTCCACCGTGATAAAAAATTTTTTTTGGCACTTGTGTGTTGCAAAAGGTCGGACTTTAGGCCTTGCTTCTTTGATTTCCCTTAGAATTATTACCGTTTCGGTGGGAAGGGTCTTTCGGGTCTTTCCGACAATTGCGCTGAGTGCATAAGGAGGCTATTCTCTCTTGCATGGAGTACATACCATCCTCTTTGCTTTCAACTAAAACTTATAAACTTTGGTTAATTAAGTTGTTCTCGTGCTTTTAGCTATAGGGATTTTTCTCTCGGGAATTACTATCGCCTTCAAATTTTAGAAGTCTCTCTCTCTCTCTCTCTCTCTCTCTCTCCTCTCTCTCTCTCTCTCTCTCTCTCTCTCTCTCTCTCTTATTTACTTCTCTCTTTGTCTCTCTGTCTCTCTGTTTCTCTGTTTCTCTCTCTCTTCTCTCTCTCTTCTCTCTTCTCTCTCTCTCTCTCTCTCTCTCTCTCTCTCTCTCTCTCTCTCTCTCTCTCTCTCTCTCTCTCTCTCTCTCTCTCTCTCTCTAAGCTCTTCGGCATTTCTGTGAATCCTTTGCTTTTAGTTCTGGACATATTGAAAGTTTTTGTTGAAGCTTGGCACAAAGATTTCCTTTCTAAACTTAACTCTTTGTGTATCTACTTTTCTCTTTGATTTCCTTTCCAGTCGTTTAATAGAAGCTGTTCTAGACGGCCACTGATTCATCCTTTAAATATATTAATCGGTTTTCCAGTATTCCGTTCTATCCTCTTTATCTTTATTTTGCATTAATGACCTTCTTTTTATCACTTTAACTTTATCACTTTAACTTTATTACTTTATCACTTTAACTTTATCACTTTAACTTTGTCATTTTATCACTTTAACTTTATCACTTTAATTATATCACTTTATCACTTTAACTTTATCATTTTATCACTTTATCACTTTATCACTTTAACTTTATCACTTCAACCTATTCACTCCCATGTCACTCCATCCTTTATTACTCTTTTCATCTTCATTTTGAAAGACGTCCCAGCAAACAGAAAATAACTCATACTAGCAATGTTTTCTTGGGTTAACTAACATCTGATCTTTCTGGAATTTCTGATGGAGCAAAGGAAAACATGTGGCTATTTAAATTCCTTAAAAACTTCAAAGACTCCAAAGACTCCGTTCCTTCATTCTTGTTACCACACATATTCTTCCACAACAATTTTAAAACTCTTTGAAAACACAACATCAAACCTCCGTTCCTTCCCCCTTAATTAACCCTTGGGGTTCGTTTTCTCGAGCTCCCATCTTGGAAAAATACATTATGTCCCATTATTTTCTACTAAAACAATCTTCTAAGAGGTTGGGTGTTCTGGGATACCTTCAAAATTTCTTCATATCACCCGAGGTGCTTACCTTTTATTGGGGTATCGTTCCCCTCTGTATGTAGTATTATACCTCACACTCACCTTGAAATGTGGAATCTAAGAGCTTTTTCGTATAATTACTTTTCCTCGCTCACTATAACTCTCTCCAATTTCTTTCTTCCCCTCCAACTGTTACGTCACTCACTTTATACTATAGACATTGAAAATGGACACTATTCTCCAAAACCTTAAACTGTATACCCTTGTCAATTGAGAAGGACTGCTGAAACGTCTTCCACACACTCTTTACCATTTTCTCTCTCCAATTCGTCTAACGCCAAACCTACACCTATGATCAGTCTGTAAATATAATCCACTATTAAAGACCTCGAGAGTAGTAGGCATGACATATCCCAATCAATTGGGGGGCGCGGCGCCCCCTTGTACTCAGCGTCTTTCGTGAGCGTTTTTTCGGGGGCTCCCGGCCGCGGGCTATCTTTTGGTGTACATTTCATGTACGCCGTTTTACCCTGAGGGGTGGCTACCCCCGGGGACCTATATTTCTATTGATATTTCCATGCACGTGCGTGTGCATGAATGTGCGTAAGGATATTGTGATACACACGCATGTTGTTTTTTCCGCCCTACCCCCTTTGTCGTTACCTTACACGATTACTAACCCATGTTCGCCGCGTAGCCGCGCACATGGTTACTCAAACCCTAACCGGCACACGAGCTACTTACTTACATGAAGCTACTTACTTTTCATGAGCTACTTACTTTCATGAGCTTATTTACTTTCACGGTTGACGTCATCGCTGTGTGTGTGGTGTGTGTGGCGAAGCCGCACACCACACACACACACACACACACACACACACACACACACACACACACACACACACACACACACACACACATGACCGTTAAGTACAGTATTAAGTACACTTGGAAGTGTATTAGGTACACTTGAAAGTGTACTTAATACGCGTACTTAATGTTTCTGGGGCTCCCGCGCATTCCCGGTGTCCCCTTGCGGGGGACCGCGCCCGTCGTTGGCTCACAGGTTGAACCGTCCGCGTCGACCGCCCGTCTCGCTCTTTCGAATACTCCGTCACACTCTGTGTGTGACGTCACACTCTGTGACGTCGCACACTCGCTCGCGCGCCTTCATACAAAAATTTCATATCTGGGATACGATTGAGTGTTTTGTCGGCGGTCAGATACGAACTCTCTATCGCTGAGTTAAGACTTCACGTCTTAAGCCATTGTGCTAACGGCTCAATGAAATGATATGAACTTTATGTTGGCCAGTTGTTTCATTGTTGGAAATTTCGTCTAATAATAATAATAATAATAATAATAATGTTGAGGAGAGCTCGCAAAATAATAAAAATAATAATAATAATAATAATAATAATAATAAATATAATATAATAATAATTTAATAATAATAATAATATATAATAAATAATAATAATAATAATAATTAATTAATAACAATTATAATAATAATTAAATAATAATAATAATAATAATAATAATAATAATAATAATAATAATAATAATAATAATAATAATAATAATAATAATAATAATAATAATAATAATAATAATAAATAATAATAATAATAATAAATATATATATATATATATATATAATATATATAATATAATATAATATATATATATATATATATAATATATATATTATATATAATTAATATATATATATATATATTATATATATATGACTCATCACAGTTTTACCCAATCTTAATACAAGGAAAGAGAAAAAAGATAAAGAGGAGAGAAGAGAAAGGAGAAGAAAAAGAAGAATGAAGAAGAACAAAGAAGAAAAAGAAAGAAAAGCTGACTTTAGTTTTGGGGTCGACCTTATCTCGCTATAGTAGATTACTGAAAAACTTTGATATATAATATATATATAATATATATATATTATATATATACTATATATATATATATAATAATATATATGATATATATATAATATATAAATAAATATATATATATAGATTATATATCATTAATATATATATATATAGTATATATATAAACATTTTTATTTAAATTATATATATATATATATATATATATATAAATATATATATATATATATAATATATATATATATATATATATATATATATATATATATATATATATATATATATATATTTATATATATATATATATAAACCTAACAACAAAACCTTAGGTCCCTTAACTATATTTATCAAATTTGACACCATTATGGACTTCGTATAAACGCTGACAACGTTTCATCCTTATAATTTATGTTTAGTACGGAAATATTACAGTAGAAACACATTTTTCACTGACTCTAAGTACTTAAAACCGTTGGGCTAATAATCCCCCCACTGCGAGGGCCCACCACACCCTCTCTCACCGAGCCTTGCTTTACAACTTTATAGCTTTAAGTATCGTTTGAGCACCCATTTTCATGAAAATAACAGTAACAGTAATAAAATTCACACTACCTAGCAGCAGAATACTGGAACTAGAAGAAAAAGATGCTAGCGGATTACATCAAACATTAAACTAGAATTGGTTCAGCGGCCTTATAACATTTGTAGTAGTAGTAGTAGCCGTAACAGGGGTAGTAGTAGTAGTAGCAGTAGAAACTTATTACTATTTAAATGTATCACACCTACTCGATTCAATCGTATGCATTTTATATTTTCACTAAGCTTTAAAACATGGACTTAAATAAAAGTTTTCAGCTATACTACGTCGAACCAACAAAAGCTCAGTTAAAACTAAGCTTATTTCGTTTCGGTGAATAACATCGTCTACCGTGATTGGTTCATTTCTTCCAATCACAGCCATAAGATTTATCGTATTATCTTATATCTTTTAAACTTATTTAAATGATCACGAGTATTTAGTCTTTCGCTGTGTTATAAGGTCGTGCTCTCTCTCTACGTACATCATGATCCGTTCTAACATAGATATACCGCCATACAAGATATTATTCAGTGGGTAATCAAGATCCCAAGGAGTAGTGTTTCGTTCATATATAAAAGAAATTCTAATGGCTTTGAATATTTCACAGGATTTCATCACTCGACATATTCTACAGGCAAGCCTGTCTTTATGAGTGTTGAAGAATTACTTAGTATATGTAAACACGCTGAAGAGTGGTCAATGAAGGTTTTAAACCAGCCTAAAACAGTCATTAGTAGAAGCGATGGTAAGCAGCTCACTTTAGCTTTTTCCAAATATCTAAATACTTACAGTATGGAAATTAGAATATGGCGGATGTGTAGTGAAACGGGTGTATATGAACCTACATCTCATGGATTCTATATTAATGGTCTACCGCAGATAAAATATCTGTCAGAGGCTCGTAAGAAAATATTACTGCATTTGAAGAAAACGGAAATTCTGACTAATTATGTCACTGTAGCGTATTATATGCTGTATCTGGAATATTATGCATTTAAAAAAATGTTAACAGACGATCATGAAACTATTATTAAGCAGTTCTTGGCTTCTATGGATGTGCAAAAATTTATTAGATCGTTTAGAGAACATTGGCGCGGATCTATTTACATCGATGATCCAGCTTCTAAACAGACTATAGTATCGCTTAGAGAACTTTTTACATATGTGTTAGGGGATGGTGTTGAGGAACTGAAAAAATATTTGGGGGACAACAATATAAACGATTGGTATATTCGCGAAGATTTGGAGCGTTTAAATCTTAAGTCCTCATAGAGGTGACATAAGCGTAAGAAATATATATATATATATATATATATATATATATATATATATATATATATATATATATATATATATATATATAATATATATATATATATATATAGTAAATTATATATATATATATATAATATTATATTATATATATATTCTATATATATAAAATATGATAAATAATATATATATATAATATCATATATATATATATATATATATATATGGTGAAACTAAAGAAGTTACCCGCATCATATCTCGAAAACTAAGATAGGTACAAGAAAACTGATAACATATATGGAATCAGCGTATGAAATTTGTATGGAAAATGAAAAAAAAAAAATTTAACATTTTTTTTTTATTTTTTTTTTATATCTCCAAAACTAAGATAGGTACAAGAAAACTAATAACATATTTAGAATCAGCGTATGAAATTTGTATGAAA
>JABUQX010014453.1:62500-65000 GCA_015478945.1 Trachelipus rathkii
TCTATAGAGTTGTTTAATTAAAATTTAAAGGGTGGGTTAACAGATTATTCAGTTCTGTTTAATTTCTTTTACATCAAATGGATTACCAATCCGAGACCAATTTAATGGTCAAACTGAATTGATATACATCTCCTACTTTCCAGAACAGTAAATAGTAATGAGTCATAATATATATATATATATATATATATATATATATATATATATATAATAGTATATAATATATATATATATATATATATATATATATAATATATATAATATATATATATATATTATATATATTATATATATATATATATATCTATAATTATATATATATAATATATATGTAGAATATATTTATATAGAAAAATAAATGAAATAATAAATGGAAAATTTAGCGAATAGGAAGCTAAAACCAGCAACTATCATTAAACAAATCCTGACAATGAGCTTAATAAATAAATAATGAAAATCAAAAAAATATTATAATAATGAGTCACCGTAAATAATAATTATAATAATAATAATAATAAAAATAATAAATAATAATAATAAATAAACGTATCGAGGCCATATTTCATAAAATTTGTCAGAATGTTAGTAGTTAAAACTATCATATTAATTATTATTATAATTATTATTATATTATACTATTATTATATTATTATTCTTATTATTATTATTATTATAAATTATTATTATTATTATTATATTATTATTATAATATATATATTATAATATATTATATAATATATATATATATATAATATATATATATATATATATTATATACTATATATATATATATATATATATTATATATATATATATATATTATTATTATTATTATTATTATTATTATTATTATTATTATTTATTATTATTATTATTATTATTATTATTATTATTATTATTATATTATGTTAATTGTTTTATTATTATTTATTTATTATTATTAATTATTAGATGCGTAAAAATACTTCAAAATCAAATCCAATCTCATGTAATGGTTCGTTAGGGAGTAAGACGCAGGCTCGTATCTCAGTCCCAACAGACACTCAATCGTATCCCCGAAATTTTAAAATTATAGTTAATGCTTTCAGATATATTGTTCGTAATTCTCTCCCACCGTTTTTTATTTTCTATAGCAGTTTGTTTATAATTTAAAGGGTAGTTATTCTTATTTGTGTTCCTGTTTAATTCTTTTTAACATCAAATGATTACCAATCCGAGCACAATTTGTCTATAAACCAGTAGCAAATCAAATGTTAAATATATATATATAGTATATATATATAGTATATATTATAATATATATATATATATATAATATATATATATATATTATATATATATATATACTATATATATAAATCAAACTTTCAGTAATCTGCTAGGCGCATGCGTCTGAATTTGGAGATAAGCCTGACCAATATAATATATATATATTATATTATATATATATATATATATATATTATTATTTATATTATATATATATATATTAATATTATATAATTATATATATATATATATATATATATATATATATATATATATATATATATTATTATATTATTATTATTATTATTTATTATTATTATTATTATTATTATTATTTTTTTTGTGTTCCTCTTCAACATTATTATTACCACGCGTGATAATCTTCACATTATTAATTAATTATTACCGCACGCGAGGATCTTGAAATGCTAACAAAATTAAATCCTATATTATCTCACTGAGGCTTAGCACACTGGCTTAAGATGCGAAGTCTTAACTCTGCGATAGAGAGTTCGTATCTAGGCGCCGACAAAACGCTCAATCGTATCCCAGATATGAAATTTTTGTATGACGGCGCGCGAGCGAGTGTGCGACGTCACACGTCGAGTATTCGAGAGAGCGAGGCAGGCAGGCAGGCGGGCGGTCGACGCGGGTGGATGAGCCAACGGGCGGGCGCGGTCCCCCGGAAACATTAAGTACGCGTATTAAGTACACTTTCCAAGTGTACTTAATACACTTCCAAGTGTACTTAATACTGTACTTAATCTCATGAAAGTAAGTAGCTCGTGTAAGTAAGTAGCTCATATAAGTAGCTCATGTAAGTAAGTAGCTCATGTAAGTAAGTAGCTCATGAAAGTAAGTAGCTCGTGTGCACGGTTAGGGTTAGTAATCCATGTGCGCGGCTACGCCGCGCACATGGGTTAGTAGCTCATACACGTTCATGGAAATATAGCTTCCAGGGGGGAGCGACCCCACAGGGTAAAACGGCGTACATGAAATGTACACCAAAAGATAGCCCGCGGCCGGGAGCCCCCGAAAAAACGCTCACGAAAGACGCTGAGTACAAGGGGGAGCCACGCCCCCCAATTGATTGGGATTTGTCATTGCTACTACTTACGGTATATATATATATATATATATATATATATAGGTTATTATTAATGACCGTATATACTGTAATATATATATACTCTATCTATATATATATAATAATATATATATATATAATAGTA
>JABUQX010014453.1:70000-84304 GCA_015478945.1 Trachelipus rathkii
TCCGAAAAGAGCCCCACGAACCCATTCTGGCCCTCTAACCGCCGCTCCCGCTCACACTCTTCCATTCACTAGCACAACTAAGCCTCCGACCATCCCCTTGACCCCTCTGCATAATTCCCGTTGTCTTCCCGGCTTGTATCGGCTCCTCCAACGACTGTCCCCCATTCTGATACTCACCCCTATACATACTCCCAGGTTTCACAACTTGGGTCACATTTTCCCCACAACATCCCGCTTTCAAGCTCTTCACCACTTCACCCTGTTCAGATATTCATCTGGGCCAGTGAACGCTCAATATGCGACAGTCTCTCTTCCCGCTTGTTTTCAACCAACACTCGCGCCATCTTCACACTCTCATCCCCCAAAATTACCTGAATTCCCACTTCCCTTTGTTCAATTTCGCGAAGCTGAGCAGTCAACTCCAATCCCCTCCATGGCTTCTCCACCTGCGTAGCCATTTCGCTCAGTTCGATCTCACAACATCCCGCTTTCAAGCTCTTCACCACTTCACCCTGTTCAGATAACGACTCGGCCATCTGGGCCAGTGAACGCTCAATATGTGACAATCTCTCTTCCCGCTTGTTTTCAACCAACACTCGCGCCATCTTCACACTCTCATCCCCCAAAATTACCTGAATTCCCACTTCCCTTTGTTCAATTTCGCGAAGCTGAGCAGTCAACTCCAATTCCCTCCATGGCTTCTCCACTTGCGTAGCCATGTCGCTCAGTTCGATCTCGTCCGGATCATCATCTGAATCCGTCACTTGAGTGCTCGCGTCCGCTCGTTCAACCATCTCCCTAACTTCCTCCCGGGTTAAAGTCTGGACACTGATATCCCTTTGGTTAGTGCAGTCCAAACCATCATTCAGGTCCGCTACTTGGGTACCTGCTTCCCTCCGCTCAATCGTCCTCCAATTCTCCTTCATGGTTGACACCTGAACGCCCACCTCCTTCTGCTCAACATCCGGGACCATAATGTCCGAAACCCAAGTCACCTGCCTAATCGTCGTCTGGATTTCCTCATTCCCATAATAATACCCCCACTTACTCGTTCGCCGCTCTAACTCCCGCTCAAGCCTTGCCCCAACCCTATCCATTTTTCGATCGATACTTCGCAAATCTTCCAGATCGAACCTCCCCTTGTCTAGCAACTTCCACAACCCATTCATCACCGTATGTAACGTCTCAGCAACCTGATAAGAGGGCATCCCGGTATACCAAGCAAACCTGTTAACCTGGAGCAAACACGCTCTTCAATCCATCCCGATTTAAACAAAACCAGTCACGTTACCCTTAATTCACACACCGCGACGCGCGCCAACAAAACAATAATCCCGCTGGGGATGCCAGAAAAATTACTATGTGGCGAATCCGACACAGCAACCTTCGCAGCCGCCGCGGATAGCGAGGCGGAGGGGTTCTAAGCCTCCGTAATTCGTTGGTGAAGCTCCAACGTGATACTCTCGCCAACCGCTACAGCTATCACTGGGTTCGATCTGATATAGTATCGGATTATGTTCGTTGGCCCGCGGTGACTATGCTCCCGTTTGACACCAACCCTTGACAGATTAACCTGCTCCCGCCCTCTCCCGTTTTCCCGACTTTGATCCCTACACGAGTGAAGCACCTCGGTGGATTTTTCCAGCCGCCCGATTCCTTGAGAACGGACGTAGGTTTAGCCTGTTTCCTTCCCGTTCCCGACTGTCCCTTAAGGGAGTGAAGCGCTACGTGGATTTCCCTTCCCGTCCGTTCCCGACTCCGATGAACTGGACGTGGGTCGTCTCCGGCCCGACTTCGCTCGACCGCGCCCGTTCCCCTTGGCAAGGGCAACCTTTCGGGGATGTTCCCGTGACCCTAAACGTCCGGACCGGGGCCACTGACTCAGTGAATTCACCCGGCCGGCTGTACCCCTCTCCCTGGTGAGGGCAACTCCTTTAATGGCTTTCACGGCGGTGGAAGCCAGTTAGTTTACCAACGCAGTAAGTCGCCAAATGAACAATTTCCCTACTTTTGTTGCCTTGATTGATAAGGGCCTTTTTCCTTAAAACTATTTCAGTATTATCGGGGACAATAAGAAACGAAGACAATTCAAGACTATAATTTCAACTGAACAACAAACGTGAACTTCAAACTTAGAGCCGCCAATTTGCGGAGAATCATACGCTAAAGAACAATAACAAATATTACAAACTAAGATAGGCGTGCCAGTGATACCCTTGAAATGCCCACCCAAAGCGTCCCCTATGGTGCACGACCCACTGCGATGTTGCCGTTATATTTCTTAATATGGCAGAGTTCGATATAACTCTGCTTTCAATCTCGTTGCCCAGTTGTGGGATGGATTTCAATGTGATCAATTCCGCGGGCAGTCTCCGCGAAAGCTAGGCGCTAGTGCACGCACTCGTTCCTTCAAATATGAGGAAACAGTTCTTCGGTCGTTCGCGAGGCTCCTTCAATAATTTTAGGAGTCCAGATCCCTTAACAGTTAATTCCCTTATAAGTTGGTAAATCACTTAACGGTTCGAGAAGATCCCGGAATATGTTCCCTGATAAGTTGATTGCTCCCTGATATGTTCCACCTGCAACAGACAAACACTTATTAGCCCCATTATCTAACCTAACTCCTACATACAACGCGTCCACTAGTTTCATAACTTACCCAAAGGGGTGGAAACTTGACCTCTCAAGGTTCTTTCCTGTGGCTTCAACTTTGCTTTATTCCCTCAGCACTCTTGCTCTATTTAATTGGGGCTTTCCACTGTCATGCCCTCACTTCAAGTATTGTTAAATAATTTAACCTACTCTTTAAATTTAAAAAGAAACAAAAAGGATGAAATAAATGATAATTAACCTAACACTAAAATGATGAAAAAGTAATAAAGATGACCATAAACAATAATAATAATAAGAAGAACCCTCAATTCCCTACACTACTATAACTAAAAACCAGCCAATTTGGCTTCGTCTAAATATACTATGTGATACCCAACCCATCCATATACCTATCCAACCCTTTCTTAAATGTTGCAATTGAGTTTCACCACTCAACAACCTCCTGTTGCAGCAAATCATTCAAAATTTAACAACCTAGCTCAATGTATACTTTCTTATATCAAGATGGCATGCTTTCTTCTTAATTTTCTTGTTATGCCCCCTGGTCTCCCGTCCGTGCTCTACTATAAAGAATTTATTGGTCTCCGTATTATCAATAGATGTAAAAATTTTTGTAGACTCTCTCTCTCAGTCCCTCTGAGCAAATCGCCTTCTCTACAGAAACATTCCTAACTCCTTTTCAGCCTCTCCTCGTAGCTCTTACCCTCAAACCAGAATCATCTTTGTTTGCTTACGTAGCACTCTCTCTAGGCATATCTAATCTTTCTTAAGTAAGGGGCCCAAACGACTTGTGCACAATACTCTATTAAATGGCCTAATTAGCTCTCTCGTTTATATTACTTCCTTGCTCTGTAAACACATTTGCGATTTATTAGCCAGCATTTTATTACGCCTTTATTTTAGCTTCCAAACACTGATTAGCTACTTTTCAAATTACTGCTTAAATCACACCGTAAACTTTTTCCTGGCCACAGACTCAAGCCATCCCCATTTCATATCATAGTACAACGTTTTATCTGCCAGTAACCTAGGTGAAGAACCTTACATTTTTACTATATAAAATTCATTTGCCCACTTATCATGCCCACCCAAGAAGTTACAGATCATTGAATCTTATACATCCCTCACTATTCCTAACTGAGGTGGCCCCTTTGGTATCATCTGCAAATTAGAAACATTGCATTAAGTCCCTGGTCTTAAATCATTTTATATAGAGGAACACTAGTGGCCCCAGCACTGAACCCTGTGGGATACCACTCTTCAATATTTCCCATGATGACTTATTAGCCATTTAGTTGTACACACTGTTTTCTATTCCACAACCACTTTTTAATCCAAACTAATGTACCACTCCACCTATAAAAAACATAAATGACTGATTTAAAACTAATCATATATTGAATCGGTATGGGTAGATATCTTTATGTTTAATAAAGCATATAGAATAGGGGCATTTTTATAGACCTCCTGGCCAGAGTCAAAAATTAGATGCGGAAATTGGGAAAGAAATTGAGACAGCATGCCACATTTAAAGAAAAAGGATAGTCATAATGCGGTTGATTTTTATTTATCCTGGCGATTCAAGGATTCCTTGTCCTAATACCGGACCATAGTAGTTCAGTATTTTTAAATTGTATATACTAGATAAATTTTTGAGCCAGATGGTCCATGAAACCCACAAGACACGATGTACTATTAGAACCTTAACTAGTTAACTAACGTGAAAGTATGTGGGTGAGGAGGATTTAGGACTTAGTGACCATAATATAATTAGATTTAATATGAATGTGATATCTGGCCCAAATTGCAAAAGTTAATAAGGAAAGGATTCTTAGATTTTCTGAAATGGTGATTTTTAACAAATTTCGAGACAATGCTTAGTATAAACTGACTGGGGATAAGAGAGTTTAAAGACCAAAACTTTTATCAGGTGGGAACATTTTAAGCAAATTTTAATGAATATTTCAGTCAGTATGTTTTAAAAATAACCCATTAGGGTGGCGAAGAAGAAAACCTGTTTGGTGGATTGAGAGATAAGAGAGAAAATTAATTAAAAGCGTAGATGTTTAAAAATATTCAAGGGTAGTAATAGGAAGATGATTTAGGAAAATTATAGGAAAAAATAGAAATGAACTTAATCCAGTCAATAAGAAAGGCAAAAAGAGAGGCAGAAATTAAATTTAGCAAAGGAATAGTAATAAGAACCTGAAGTTTTTTAGCTTTTAAAATTTAAAGTAAGAATAGGACAATTGGTCAAATTAAAATTGATGAAATTTAGTGAGTTCAGATAAGGAGTTGGTCAACATTTTCAATTCTTATTTTGCTTCAAGTGTTTACAAGAGGAAGATTAGATAAATAGTTTGGAGACTAAAGGTTCTTGTATGCATGGAACAAATAGACTTACAGAATTTGAATTGACGTGTTAAAGATATTAAACGTTTATTAGACCATATTGACTCCAGGTAAAGCGCGCCCTGGATGGTATATATGGATAGATTCTGAAAAGGGAGGGTAGTACCAAAGCTTGCAAAGGCACTGTTTTGATTTTTAAGCGATCCTATAACATTTGGTGAGGTACCAGATGACTGGAAAACAGCTATGTTGTGCCTATTTATAAGAAAGTAGTAAAGGAAGTTTGGAAATTATTAGGCCAGTAGCTTAACATCTTCTGGTTGTAAAGGTTCTTGGAAAAGTTACTGTAAAGGTCATGTTGAGAAATATTTAGAAAATAACAAGTATTGTTAGTGACTCCGTTTAGGGTTGGGAAAAAAAACGTTTTCAAATCGCTGTTTTTTTCAGGAAAAAATGTTTTTTTCATGTTTTTTTTCATTTTTTTCATGTTTTTTTCGAGTTTTTTTCATTTTTTTCATTTAATGATATTATGTAAAAATCATAAACTTAGAATTCGAAGAGGGTTCAAACATTCAAATATAAGGATACTTGAAATTAAACAAACATTCCATTATGATTTATAAAAATAGCAGAACTACCTCTCTCTTATATTTTATCAATACTGTTTTCGTTTACAATTTACAGTAGGTTGTTGCCTGCAGACTGCTGTTTGTAGGCTTCTACTTACTAATTTAACTATGTATTTTACATTTGTATCATATCATATTTAAAATTTACTTTTAAATATTAATGTATATTATATTTATATAGAAGATTTGTATTATAAACTCAAAAGTGACTTAAGGGATGCAAATAAATAATAAAATACTTGAAATTAAAATTATACCAAAATTGTAAATGAAGGAGGATGAGTAAATGACTAAATAAATATTTGGCAGTGGAATATCTGCTTCTCATTCATTAATAACTGCTCCGAAAGGTCCCAGTCCTACTGAAAGTACTGACTACTGTCCAAGCTCATATATCACTGGCATCATCAGCGTGATCAGCCACATTTAACTTTGATATGACTCATGAAGTTCTGATATCTCAGGTCCGTATGAAGTTCGTGAGGGACAGTGATTTAAGGAGCAGGCGGCAGTTAACAGACTCCTTAAGCTTTAGATACATATATCATAATCATCTCTCTCAGTTGGGAAATTTTCCGAATTTCCTAGTTCTAGATTATGAGCAATAAATAATAGTTTTTGCAATGTCTACCACAACAAAAGTTATATTTCATGTGAGGGCCTTTGCAACTTGGTTATTCTCCTTACAACAGAACAGTCACACGAACTTTTTGCATGTGCAATTTCTAAACTTCTGATTAAATTAATTATGATAAAAATGTTACTGAAGCTGAACAGAGTTAGAAAACATTAATGAAGCCACAAACAAAATATTATGAATATCAAAAATTCAGAATTATAAAATAAAAATATGGAAACCCATAAAAATTTTGAATACAAACTCAGGGGATTCCACCTTGTAGGAAATTGGAACCAAAAAATGTCCAAATTAGAAGCATAATTTGCTAAATTTTTAATATAATTGTTTCAAAACATGTAATTCCACACTTAATTGAACAAAATGAAAAAACAATTCTTTACTTGTATTTTTTTCAGGCTTTTTCGTGAAAAAAAACGAGCTTGTTTTTTTCCTTTCCCAACCCTACTCCCAGCACAGTTTCAGAAAGGGTAGGTCATGTCAGACAAACCTTTTTAGGAATTATGATAACATTACTGACTGGCATTTGACCGAGGAGAATCAGTTTGATATTGTATATATTTTTAGACTTTTGTAAAGCTTTTGATAAGTTCCCCACATAAGGCTGATGAAAAAGTTATTGCAAGTGTATAGGTGGAAGTGGTACATGCTTGGATTAAAGAGTGGTTGCGAAATAGAAACAGTGTGTCCAACTAAATGGCAATAAATCATCATGGAAATAGTGAAGAGTTGGTGTCCCCCAGGGTTCAGTGCTGGGGTCCCACGTATTAGTTCCTTAATATATATAAATGATTCTAGACCAGAGGACTTAAATTGCAAGGTTTCTAAGTTTTGCAGATGATACCAAAGTGGCCCACCTCAGTTAGGAATAGTGAAGGAGGCATAAAGACTCAAAATGATCTTTAGATAAACGTTTGGTGGACAGAAAGTCGGCCAAATGAATTTTAATTAGTAAAAAGTGTACGGTCTTCACCTAGGTTACTCAAATAAAAGTTTTTAACTACGATAGAACAGGGATTGGTTTAACAGTCTACGGAGCCAAGAAAAAGATTTCGTGTGATTATAAGTCAGCAATTTGAAAAGTAGCTAATCAGTGTTTGGAAGCTAGGAATAAAGCTTAATAAGATGCTGGTCATAATAAATCGCAATGTCTGTTTCACAAGAGCAAGGAAGTATAAGTAAACTGTATAATTGCTATGTTAGGCCAGTAATAGAGTATTTGTGCCACAAAGTTTCTGGGTTTGAGGGTAAGAGGCTATGAGGGGAGAGGCTGAAAGGTTGGAATGTTTTCTGTAGAAAGGGGATTTCTCAGAGGGGACATTGATGTTACAAGTCTACAAAATTTACATCTACTGATAATACGGCGACCAATAAATTTTTTATTAGTAGAGCATGGACAGGTGACCAGGGGTCATAATAAGAAAATTAAGAAGACAAGCATGCCATCTTGTATATAAGAAAGCATGTATTCAGTAATTAGTTGTTAAATTTTGGAAATGGCTTTGCCACAGGAGAGTTGTTGAAGTGTGACTCGATTTTACAAGTTATTTCAAGAATTAAGGTTGGATGGTATATGGAAATAGGTTGGGTTATCTTATAATCATAGTTTAGACGAAGCCAAATTGGGGGGTTTTTAGTTACAGTTAGTTATTAATGTAGGGGGTGGGGGGGAGGGGGGGGGGTTAGAGGTTAGAGCATAACTTAGTTATCAATGCATGTGGATGGTTTGGGTATATATATATAGATATACTAATATATTATATATATATATATATATATATATATATATTTAATATATATATAAATATATATATATCATAATATTAATATATATATATAATATATATATTATATATATTATATATATATATATATAGTTTTTGACTAGCCAAATTGGTAGACTTTTCTTAACATGCTTACCAGTTAATTGACAATCCTTAGGGAGCTTCTTGTTGGATTTGCATGACGTTGTCCTTGTTCGGTTAGGTGGTTGACTGGGACAGTCTCGATAGGCCCATGTGGATTCTTACTGTCTCTCTATATTTCTTATGTCTAAAATAATAATAATGAAAAAATACAAAACAAACTGTTTATTCATAGACTTTTTTATTTTGATCCATCCAGGTTAGGTCTCATTTCTGGCCCTCTAGTTCAGGTATAAATGTTGAATAGGTATACACAGAGAAAAATCTATGTAGAATTAACAAATCTTATCATAACCTGAACTAGATGGCCCTAAAAAAGAGCACAAGCCACTTTTTATAAGAAAGCCTATGGAAAATTTTTAACTTTGAAGAGGCTGTAACTTTTTTCTTAAACGTAAACATTTTGAATTTCTTGATACGTTCATTATATTTTTTTTTTGAGTATATCCTATGATTTTTATAATATATTATACTATAATATATTATATATTATAATATATAATATATATATATATATTATATAATTAATATAATATAATTATATATATATATATATATATATATATATTATATATATATATATTAATATATACGATATAATATATATATATATATATATATAATATATAATATATATATATACTTATATATATATATATATTATATATATATATATATATATATATATATATATATATATATATACGGTATATATATTATATATATATAATATATATATATATATATTATATTATATTATATATATATATATATATATTTATATATTATATATATATATATATTATTATATATATATTATATATATATATAATATTATATACTATAAGAAAATCCATGGGAGTTTAAACAACTTTGAGAAGCTGTAACTTTTTCTCCTAAAGAAGATTTGCACGTTTGTTTTTTTATTGCTTCATTAATATTTAGAGTATATCCTATGATTTTTATAAAAATCAGGGGTGAAGCCACTCTGCACTACTATTACCATAGTTTTAATACTGTTATTACGTAACTGCCTCTGAAGGGAGAGTGCTACACAATTACCCAGCCCTCTCCCCCCTCCTCACCCCTTTGGGTGCAGGTTGAGACAAAACTCTATCCTCGACCCCTGCACACTGCTGCCCCTCTTCCTACTAGGGATGGCCGGATAGTGATTAGCCGATAGCCGGATACCGGATTATCCGGCTGGAAGTTAAAACCGGATACCGGATATCCGGCCAGTCGTTATATATATACCGGTATATGGTAAAGGTATAGCACAGGACCCCACATATTTTCTGAAATTTAATATCATCGATAGTTATATAGGTCTATATATTACTATTATATTACATATATTATATTATATATTATTATATTATATTTATTTTTTATTATTATTATTATTATTATATATATATATATATATAATTAATATTATATATACATATCGATATATTGATTTTGGACAGAATTTTTTCAGAAAATATGTAGAGTCCTGTGCTATACCTTTACCCCAGTAGATTTAATGCTATCTGTTACCTATATTTTCATATTTATATATATATATATATATATATATAATATATATTATTACATATATATTATATATAATATATATATTAATATATATATATATTATATATATATAGCGTCGGGGGGGGTGACCTGTGGACACTTTAGGTATAACTTCGTCTCCGGACTCTCCCTAATGCACTTTTTGGAATATTTTGTAAATCACGGCCCTATAGTCGGGCATAAGCACACAAAAAAATAATTATATGTAATTCTAATAATAAAGTTTTATTTAAAGTTTGAATACGCAGAGTCAGCCCGACGTGGAGGGTGAAGGCGGAACCAACCATTGGGTGACTCGGACCATCTGTTTAAATTCGATCTTTTATTTTATATTTTTAATTTTTACTTAAATAATAATTTCATTCAGCTAAAATTCCAGTAACTAATAACAATGTCAATAATGATAAATAAATACGGAATATAAATAAGGTGGCCATTCCCCCCTCCCGCCCACAAAATTTTGACACTTGTTGAACTCGTTATTTTATTAAAATTCATTTTTAAAAAATTTTCACTTAATATAAGTAACTTTATACACTTAAATTAATTTACGTAATAAAAATGTCAATAATAATACGTAAATACGAAAAACAATGGTTGTCCGAGCCACCCCTCCATCAATTTTTACGGCGGGTGAATCGGACCAAGTTAGGCCCCGTTTTTTTGCCACTAAATACTGTTTGGATCAAAAAATTTACTTTGCCAGTTTAAAGCTAACATACTCGAGTGTATCCACTTTAAAAATTAATTAAAATCGATCCACAATTTTCCATTTTTATAACGAAGTTAAAAAAAAACTCACATTTTCAAAAGTGAAATTCTATTGAAGGACATTTTGTACCCTAAATTTCTAACATTTTTTTAAAAATATAAAACTTTCTAGAATTAAATATGATCTAAATAAAACTGATAGTTTTACTACCGCGTGGCTATAAAATGAGCGAAAAATTTTTTTTTTTTTTATTATTATTTTATATTTTATTAGAGTGGACCGAATCCCCCCTCCTAAAGAGGCGGGCCTGGTCACCCGCTCGACGTATATATACCGTATATTATAATATTATATATATATATATATATAATTTATATATAATATATATATATATATATATATATAATATATATATATATATTTTATATACAGTGTGTCTCTACGAGTTAGTCTACAAGCGGCTGTATCCCGTACGGGATGTTTAAGTATGAAAATGTATAAGAATATAAGTTCGGTCGATTATTTAATTCATTAAGGAGGATGGATATGTTACTGTTGGTGTCTGAGCACGCGCAATAAGAAAACCGCTCACAAACATGCGAATGTCGAATGGGATGATATATTTTTTATGGCTTCTGTGAAATGCACATAAAAAATGAGGTGGGCTCTTCCTCTCGACATTTTTTGATACGGTTCTTAGTTTCCAGGCAATGTAGTCATAACGCGTCAATGTCACCAACAATAGTTTTAACGTGAATGTGAAAAGGTTGAAGAAAACAATGGTATTCAAGACAGCTCATAATATCGATACATGTAATGTAATAACGTTGTTAATAGTATCATAACAAATTTACACCTATGAATCTTATCCACAGCATGCAAGAAGGGAGAAGAACGTCAGGTCGTTTCAACTTGTACATACATACAGTATTTACAAATGTTGTTCGAAGACGCCTCCATCCATGCGAATACATGCCTCAGCCCTCTGGCGCCAGGTTTCATTGCATGCCAATGACAGTGACGCCGGGTTGATTTCCCTACATGCGTTGGTTATACGACGGCGAAGATCATCGGAGAGGTTACTGGGTCATTAAACCCAGCTTACACGGTATGTTTGAGAGACCCCCACAGAAAGTAGTCCAGTGGTGTTAAGTCGGGTGAACGTGCAGGCCATGGAAATGGACCAGATCTTCCGATCCATCTTCCCGGAAAGGTTCTGTCGAGGTAGGTCGTCACTATAGCTGCATTATGTGCTAGGCACCCATCATGTTAGTAATATATTCTTCGTTGTGTTCTTAAAGGTATATATCACTCAGGAGGTCAAAAAGGACGGTCTGCAGGAAATGAAGGTAACCGCTGTCCGTCAAATTTCCCTCGAAGAACTAAGGCCCGAATCCTAATATTGAGTATACCACACCAAAAGTTGACTGAGTATGAGACCTGGTGATGGCTACGTGATGTTTATTTTATGGAGGGTTGTTTTCCGCCCAATGTCGGAAGTTCCACCTGTTATACATACCGTAATTGGTAAAAGCGAGAATCATCGGTCCATAAGATATTTTCCAATAAGCTGGTACATCCATTAGAAGGCAAACAATGACAGCCAGGAATCCCAGCTCCCTTTTTGTTCTTCACGATTGCAAACATGTACAATGTATGGCCTATATGGATACATGTTGGATGGCAACACGAATCCCGTCGTATGGTTTCCTTCAGATATTTCCACAGACCAACTAGCCTGCCCGTAATGAGGACGTTGGATTTTCAATGTTATTATAACAGGAAGCGTCGTAATGTACGGACACAACTCCCTCCCGTATGTGAGAGGGGGTAGAACTATCGCCCTGTACCTTGAAACCGTTGTAAATTCTATGGAATGCCATGTGGCTCGGCGGTTGTCGATGTGGATAACGTTGTTCATATTCTGCAGCAGCTCAGCGAGCATTCCTGTTTTTTGCGTCAATGTACACCTACCAACTGACGCTTTTCGTCCTGCGTATACTGGTCACATGGCATGTTCCAAATGTAATGGCTTGACTAAAACAAACCCACTCTGAAAGCTATCGTTTCACTAAACATTATTACGCATAATTGTAGGTTATGAATAACCTCCATATGTATCTGTTTAGTTGGTTGTACACATTCACATGGCCGTATTTATTAGGCTAAATATCAATGTAATCTAAAAGAGGGTATGCATTAGGTATTTTAATTAAATTCCTTTGTTAGCTGTTATCGATATTTTAAAACTATTGGATAATGCCTATTGTATTTAACCTATTTATTTCATATTGACACGTTTCGGCTTTTGTAGGCACATGCGTGTCTACGGATGATCGTGTTGTTTATGGGTACATTTCGTGGAAACGAACAACCGTATCAAATTATGTCTGTTGAGGAAGACCCCACCTCATTTTTATGTGCATTTCACCAGAAGCTTATAAAAAAAGTACATTCAAACATTCTGTGCGCGGTTTTCGTATTGCGCGTGCGCAAACACCAACGTAACATATCCCACCCCCTCCTTAATGAATTAAATATTCGAACATATTTCTACACATTTTCATACTTAAACATTCCTTACGGTGATACACCGCTGCAACATAACTTGTGAGACACCCTATATATATATATATATATTACATATAATATATATAATTATAATATATATATATTATTATATATATATATAATATATATATATATATATATTATATATATATATATCAGAGGTGGCGTTCCGCAATTTAAGTCCGCAATTGCGGAATACCAAAATATATTGAGGAATTGCGATTGCGATAATTTGAAAAAATGTTGCGGAATTGCAGTTGGCGGAATGCCTATATCTTTCCCACAATTCCCCAATTAGAGGACTTACCAAAAAAAAATTGTTGGAATTTCTGTGGAATGCCAAAATAATAGTCCACAAATTTTTTTATGTTGGCATCTTTGTACCTCTTGCAGCAACACCGGAAAAATCGGTATTTTTTGCATTCAGTATTTTATTAAAGTTTTTGTAATAAGTAATAATTAACAAAAACTTAAAGGCTTAAATGCATGAATAAAAGTTTGAAATCAACAATTTATTCTTTTTCCTTTATACAAATTTTCTTAAGCTTAAGTTATAATGAATATAATTTATGAAACGTGTTGCCACCAAATTCCAGATAAAATGTATTGTACAGTAAACATAAATGATGAATAAATATATACTTGGTACCCACATCGAAAGTCTAAACAAGTATATATATTATTATATATATATTATACATATATATGCGTATTGGGTGTTATTTGTATTTTTCAATATATATATATATATATATATATATATATATATATATATACCGTAAAATGGGGACAATTGGGTCACATGGGGACAAATGGGTCAAAATGCACTCTTTTTTTTAAATCAATGTTTTTTTGGTTTATTTAATAAATTATTTAATTTTTTTTAATACCAATATTATGCTATTTTAACATACAATGTAGTTTTAGGTGCAAATTAGTGCAAAAACTTATCCTATAACTCAAAAAATAGGTTTTTTGTTTCAGAAAATTACTTAAAAATTTCGGTTCAATTTTCATGAAAAAAAGTTAAACGTTGTGCACCAAAAACCTAAAGACTTATGAATATTTAGGAGGGAACATTCATTTATAACATCCCTAAGGTAAGCTATACTAAAATATATTTAAAATTCATTGCTTAGTTTTACGGCAAAATATTAATTTTTACCTTGGGGTCAAGTGGGTCACTCACTTTTTCTAACTTACAATTGGAACGACATGTCCTACATTATAGAATACACCCACTATTAGTGTCTACCCCTATGTTATAAGGTATGGGGAGTCGATTGGTGT
>JABUQX010014454.1:0-45000 GCA_015478945.1 Trachelipus rathkii
ATATTATTATATTATATTATCATTATTATTATTATTGACTATTATAATATTATTATTAATATTATTAATTTAAATATATTATTTATTATATATATTATATTATTATTATGATTATTATTATATTTATTATTGATTATTATATTATTATTAATTTTATTATTATTATTATTATTATATTAAATTAATTATATTATTTAATCATATTATATTATTATTATTATTATTATTATATTATTGATTATGATTATTATTATTATTATTATATATTTATATATTATTAATTTAATTATTATTAATATTATTATTATATATTATATTATTATTATATTATTATTATATTTATTATTATCTATTTATTATATTATTATTCATTTATTAATTAAGTATTATTATTTTTGCCATTAAAACCGATCGGAAAGTTAATATTATACATTGAATTAAACATGTGGAAATGAAATCACTCAAAATCTCTTATAATTTTACATTTCATTTTTTTATTTCTTTTTTTAATATAACTCCTTGATATTTGAACCTGCTGGTCTGTTTTGTCTAGGTTATTATAAATATATATATTATACTAGTACAGTATATATATAATATATATATATATATAAATATATATATATATATATAACTAGTATATATTATATATATATATATATAAATATATAAATTATATATTATCAATATAGTAATATATATTATCATATATATATATATATATTATATAATACATATATATTATATATAATATTTATATATAATATATATATATATATAATAAATATACTTATATATATATATTATATTATTATATATTAATATATATATATTAATAAGATATATATATAATATATATATATATATATAATATATATATTATATATTATAAGGTGAAAATACGTTTAGTATTAGGGAATCCTGTAAGACAATAGCATTGCAGTTTCTTAGAGTGTATGCATCTCTTTTAAGAGGCTATTGCCAAACCTCCTGCATATTCACTTATGCAATAATGTTGGCCTACGTCATACTTACACTATTACATTTATTTGAAAGTCTAATGTTTGGAGCCTCTTTTTCTCCGCGAGAAAAGAATGCAAACGAAACGAGGCGAGGGTCTAATGATTGGATGCTGGGTTCCACAACATAGACCCGCCACCAATCCAGCCCGGAGTCTCTGGCAACCCTCATAGTCAGTGATGAACGGATGCCCTACGTAAATTGTTAGAAGTTTAAACAAAATAGGCCGGCAGGCTATTTAGGAGATGGGAATTTATGTGCATTTATCTATTAGAATTAGTCTGTGAAATTCAATAATCAATTTGCTAACGTTGATATATGACCAATCCATTATTCCTCATGTTTATAATGAAAAATCCATTTGTCATTGTTATCTAAGACTGACCATAATTAAACCAACTACGAGGAAAGGTGCTGCCTAATTACCCCAGCTATTTACTAGTCGAAGATGATTCGCCTCAACGCTCATTTTGGTGAAACCCCGGAGCGAGACCCCTAAAACCCCTAATTTGGAATCAGATATATTTACATTAAATTTAAAAAAAAAAAAAAAAAAAAAAAAAAAAAAAAAAAAAAAAAAAAAAAAAAAAAAAAAAAAAAAAAAAAAAAAAAAAAAAAAAAAAAAAAAAAAAAAAAAAAAAAAAAAAAATCCGAAAGGGAGCACTTCCGCGACTCAGTTAGTGCTTTAAAATATCGGCGTAGTAGATATAAACGCGTGAATAAATTATTTAGTCAAAGTAATAACGTGAAGAATTAAAAAAGTTCTATAATCCTCATAAAGTTAAGAGAAAAAGCTTTATTACTTCGAAAGCGAAAATATTCAACTCAGGATTTTAGGCCTAAAAATTTAACGCCCTTAAACAGTGAGCCTCAAAAAGCAGTCAAGCGAACAACAACCATTAGGAAAGGATGTTCAAACGAAGAAGCTGACTCTGAGGACTAAACAAAATAAGTCCACAAAAAGAGGGGAAGGAACCAAACGTCCCTCCCCCAACGTCTTTCCCCCTCTCTGCAGGATGAGAAAACGCCATCTGTATCTCGCCTCCGAAACTGAGATGAAGCGACGCCGCCAATCATCTTCGCGCCAAAAGAAAAAGACGCCGCCCGTACGACACTTATCTCGACCACCATCCCTCCTTAGATGACCACTCACACTCCAAGAACATACAAGTCAATTAACATCAAAGTCAAATACCAACCTTGACCCCGACATGTTATAAATTGAGTTAAGTGCAACCACAGCGATCTTCAAATTTTAAATCACATAGAATACACATGAACGTACCTGTTCCGTTCGTTGGCTCAATTTTGCCCCAAGCCAAAATTTAGCGTCTCCAATATCACTTTCCGCCTTCTCCAAAATAACGCGTATCGTCTGCTATTACAAAAAATATAGAAGAAGTTTACCTCCCAGCTTTAAGGAACAGATCCGGGATGTCTTTAAACAAAGCATGAGACCCGATGAATTGCCTAGTGAATATATCTCCATCGTGTCAAGGGGGTATTGGGAAATAAAAGCTTCGATGTGTTGGTAGAACATAACCTTAAACACAACCCCAAATTCGCGATAGACCTTTTCTTAGAGCAGATGCCCCAAAAATTCAATGTCAGTGTATTCATTTAGCTGAATTAAGAAAATGACCTTGTTAAGCGATGGTCCAACCAGTTGTCAGGGACGATCTTATAAATTTTTGTACGAAAAGGAATAGAAATTATCATTTCAACTCCCCAAACGGAAGACAGAACTGGAGCTCTCGGTGATTCTTACGCGTAAAACAAACCAGACCCGAGACCGTGAGCCCAGTCCCCCCTAAGGGGTAATAGTGTTAACGCCCACCCAACCCACTCCCCCACCCCCCTTCTTCCCCATACAGCGCGCAAACCAAGAGCGCCAACATGAAACTGAGAGCAAAAGTGAAGTTCAAATCGCCGCCACCCAGCTGGCCCACCTCACGAAGATTGTGACTGAGGCTTCGCACAGGACTTCAGCTGGTTGGTTTCATTAAAAACAAGCAAACTCAGTTTTAGCCATCCCGAAAAAGGAAAATAGGACCTCGCAGAAAAGTAGGTGCACGCTACGACCGAAATCAGATAACGATATGGATACATAAAGCATTTATTAACGCTGTCAATCATATGCATATGCTTTCTATCATGCTCGCCATCTTCTATTCAAAGCTGATAAATGTAGAAGTTATCAATGAATGTCTATGTACTCCATTTAATATTATGGTAATAACCAGAAAAATGTCCATCATCGTCGGAAAACTGCTAACCAGGCTGCGAAATTTACGATTTAAATCGAACTGGATGGTATGAAAATGAAGAAAAAAACCCAATCTCACCAATGAAAAGTGAATTAGTTTATATACCCTCCAAGTATAAGTAGACCCTATTAACAAGACAGTGAGGGCTTAATGAAATAAACTTACAAAAAAGTGCTGAAGAATTAAATAAAATTGTATCAATCATAATAACTCTATTAACCTTCAAAATAATAGTACGCCACTGACTACTACTATACTACTACTACTTACTACTAATAATAATAATAATTAATAATAATAAATAAAATAAAAATATAATAATAATATAATAATAATAATAATAAAATCAATAATAATTAATAATAATAATTAATAATAATAACAATGAAAATAATATATTATTAAAGAGAGAATGAACAATATTGATCCAGAAATTGATCAAAATATAGAAGCAACTACCAGCACTATCAAACTGGAAAATATAAAAATTATTGAAAATTATAAATAAAAGATGAAAAAAAAGAATTAAAAATAGAAACTATTATCAAAAACTTTAATTTTAATTTAAACATTTATACCAAGAGTGCATGCTCTTTCTAGTTTAAAGAACTCTAATAATATAAATATGAGAAGTAGTAGTGATAAATCGAATATATCAATAAAATAAAAATATTATATTAAATACATACCTTTTTCCATACAGGTCTCGATGCAACTGTCTCAAACGATTTTGGTAATGTTACAAACTAACTCAATTTTATTACTACTGTCAATCCATCGCATGTGGGAGATACATCTTTTTTTTAAATTCAAATTTATTAAAGGGGGAGGGCGTTATAGATAATACAAGGGAGAATGGGAGCAAGAAAGCAAAATTATCCGTCAGACCCAACAGATTTGACGTGCTGATGGACTGAGCGCTCTGCCGTAAGCAGTAAATAGTTACAGCCATGTTGAGGGGACAAGTAGGGTTGCCAAGATTGATAATTTGAATTGAAGTGTTAGACACACTAAATTAAGATCGATAATTTGTTAGAACTGCGGATCTGTACACAATATTTTATACAAAAGGTAAGAAATGACAGTCAAAATAGCGCCAGTAGCACATTTACCTACGTTGTAGCTTAAACTAACTCAAAAGATTGCAGTCTACGTGAGTATTTTAAAAATGTTGAGAATGGATCTGAATGCCCGTTTGAAATCGAGCCTGGTCTCCATTTGTAGCGAGGTAAATACATTCCATTTAGAAATAACCTTTCTGAACTATTTGAGCATGGCATTAATTGGTTAAAAGAATGATTTGTTATTGTAGGTGTACACCTTAAAATTACCTCTTAAAATTTGTCAATATCATATAGAAATGTGAATTTTAATATTAATGAAACTCCTATATCTGTCTCCTTCAAATCCTCTCTCTCTCTCCTCTCCTGTGCCTTCTAGTTCTATAAATTTTAATGAGTTATTGTCAAAATATTCTGAGGTTATTTGTATTCATTTTTATACCGGAAACACCCATCAAATTGAAACAAAGTTTTTTTCCGTCCTAATCAAAATTGTTACAAGAAAATTTAAAAATAAAAATAAAGAAAGACAAAACATTAATAGCTGAAGACGGTCAAATAACTACGGACGAAGAAGCCGCCTATATTCCAGAGAGAGTATTAATAGAACTGGCCAACAATTATCCTTATAAAATAGATATAAAAGGACCGCCCGTCTCCCTTAAGCCAAGGAGGGTCCCGCACAAACTTTACGCTCAAACCAAAGCAGAGCTTGACAACCTCGTAGCTACGGGAGTCCTCCGCCGCAGCCATTCACCTTGGTCTTTTCCGATGAGTGTCCTCCGAAAAGGCGAATCGAGCGTCAGAATAATCTCAGATTCAGAGATTGACAAAAGGAGCCGAGAGAAGGGTAGGGGTCTTATGGACTTCACGCACCTGCAAAGATGCATCTCAAAACCTTGCAGGGGAGCCGTCTTTTCGACAAACTTGACGTGACCCAGGCATTTTACTCAGTGCCATTGGCCCCAGAATCACAAAAGTACTTTACCATCACCTCGAACGTAGGAACCTTCATCTACAGGAACCTACCCATGGGTTATGTGTCCTCTCCCTTTATCTTTCAATCTTACATTGATACAGTCCTACAGGGCCTACCAAATACTCAGGCCTACATGGATGACGTCTTGATTCACACTAAGACCGAAGAAGAGCACAAAATTCTCCTGGAGATCGTCTGTGAAGAGGATTAAGTTATTCTGCACATAAGTTTAAATCCCACAAAAAAGCCAAATTCCAAAAAAGAGTTATTCAAGAAAGTCTTACTTAGTTCAAAGAAAAATGTTAAGACCTAAATCCTGATAAAATATGGAGAGGATAAATAATACTCCAAACAAGTTAGTACTATCACATAATGTAATTAAATGAGATCTTTACTCTCAATATGAAAGCAGTGAGCAGTGATTTACTATAACGAATAAAAGCAGAGACGTGACCTCATTATATTATTACTGATTAAAAGAACTAAGCAAATAATAGCAAGCGAAGCGCTCTTTGTCGAAGCTCATGCTGATTAGTCATAAGAGAGAATCACACTACTCCAGAATATCCTCATCTGAAATGGAAAATGCGTACAGCTAAATTGGAGCCAGAGCGACGTCTGTTGAATCTCACCCGGCAGAGATAGAGTAGCCTGCACAAAAATCAAGAGTCATATGCTATTAAATAGCATCCTAGCTTGCGTGTTAATTCCTCACTCTCTCTCACACTCACAAAATTCTCATACATTACTACGGAGTAGCACTCCGCACACGCAAGCTGTATATATATCTCTATTGACACAGATGAACCAAAACCACTATTGAGCATATATAATATTCAACACATATCACAAATAGAAAGAAACACGAAGACAAAATACGTCTCATGATATAAGAGTCACATTAAACAATAATTTTGCTTAAAGATACTTGAATATAACTACACGACAATATTATCACAATGTGAGAGGTGGTGACGTTCAATTTAAAGTTTGAAAATCGATAAAAAAAAAAGAGAGATGCAGGATCGGGGCAAAATAAATACTCTTTGTGATATATTACATTGATTAATTACCGATTAAGTGCGTAGTAACAAATATATACAAAATATAAACACGAAAGAAAAAACCAACTATTATAGCACACAATAACTGTGGAGTGTAGAGGTAAAATATAGAATACAAAAATGAACATATATTTAATTGCGAGCATAAATAATCGAGCACCAAGTCGCCAGACTATCTCAAATCACCAGTATAAACAGCAGATGTACATCCACTAATACAATCTCCCTCACTAATTCTGAACAAAAATCTACAGTGTATTAGTCACTACTCAATCCATTAATCATTTACTCTCAGCAGACTGCCAATGAGAACGGATTCCTATATATCGCAACGTGAGAGCAGTCTCTTATATAAAAAATCCACAGAATCTATTTATCCAACACACCATTTTAATTCGAAAATAATCATCCTCTAAAATAACTATATTCCCATTGATCATTTCAACAAACATCACGATACATATACCAATCCAAATTACAAAAGCAAATCCATAATCAGTAAATCTCACACTCTATATTTGAAAATCTGTAGCATACAAATCCAAAAATCTTAATATTACACTTCACCACCACCTGAAGTTCCAACATCGGCTGTAAACACATTTACACACTCCATTAAAATCACATTAAGTGCAAGCATTAACAATCATATATATATCCTTAATAACAGAATATATAGCCTCACAATTAGCTAATTAAAACTAGAACAAAATTTCATATCCACCATTAATTCCTATTCAATTGCCATTAGGTAAATTGACTTGAAAATACAACTACTAACATATAGAAATTCCATAATCCTATTATGCTTACTAGTGTACTGAAATGTCGAAAGAGAGTATATGAAGCATTAGAAATCCAAATGAGATCATGATAAGTAATCACTATAAAATATAATCGAAAACAAATCACCACATCACATAAAAAATAACACTAGCTCCACATGATAAATTTACACAGATTAATTCAGCAATCTATAATACTCACTTGAAACACTCTCATACTGCCAAATAATTTATAGTACCTACACTAAGTCTTCGTGTAATGAAGTTCATTATTGACTTAATTAAAAACGACTTCAGAAAGAAGTAGACTAGCGCAATTGAGTTAAAAGAAACCACTCATACTTATAAAGAAAGAACTGACATAATCTCATTATTTAATTCCTTTGAGCGACCTAATATATATCAGAAATCCATAGACGATAAAAATATACGAGTCATTCCCTATTAAAACCATACAATAAGATATACAGAACCAAACACATCCATCACGATCTATAGAAGTCTATCAACATACGCATTGAAAGTCTTCATATACTCTCTTGAGACAATCTTATACAATAAACATATCCATTATAACCAATTAATATCCACCACATATATTCCAAATCAATACATGAGATAAAATTTCCAAATCCATCTCACTCAAGATCAACATAAGTCACCCTAGCCTAATTCTAAAATCTCGTACACGTAAATAACGTCACACCTAAGGTGTCGAATCCAAGTAAGGTTATCGCTTCGAAGACATTTGTCTACAAAACTACAATCACGCAGACATGACTTCACCACGACTAGATAATTATATGCGTCTATACATAAAAGATTATAGATTTGCAGAGAGTATACGCAAACAATCTCATATGAGTATGTTTAAATTGCGTTGAAAAGAAAAGTTACTGTTCTTAGCTCTCTCTCTCTCATATGTGTCAAACTCGTGGAAAAACTTTTTATTTGGCTCATAAACAAATGAAGAAAACAAATAGTCTATCTAGGAAAAAATAAACTAATAGTAAGTTTTGTGTCTAGAATCTTTGTAACAGGATTTTTTGCATTAAAAACTATAATTTTTGTAAATTTGCCTTTTTGTAGTATATAAAGATATTTCTATTATATATATTTATTTTTTTAACCTCATCAACTTGAAGAGTGATAGGTCAGAAATTAAACTCATTAATCTTTTAGTTTTTTTGTTGTCTTAAAGGTATATAAAACGTTGTTGCTTTTTTTTTGCGCTTTTAATAAATTTTTATTGTCATATTTAACACATATTATATCATTAATCACTTATTCGTATTCTCCAAATTTACTATTAAACAATGGTAAATTATATCAGAGCAAATATCGTTGGATGTGGCTCAGAGATCTCTTTCCCTCTCATGAGCGATATCTCGATCACAGAGATATCATGAGTGATAAAATGTATAGAGATCCTCATTTATTGTGAAATATGCGTCTAAATCATTTTTTTATTAAAGATCGGAAATGAGTTTATCTTTTTTGATTGAATTGATTGATTGATTGATTGATTTGGATTGATTAGAATTAATTATGAATGAAAATAACACATTGAGTGTAACACGTTACAGTGCAAAGCTAGCACGCTCTCAATTCTGACGATATCTATCATAGGTCACCAGAGTACACCTCTAATCATGCTTTATTGGACACATCTATAAATGAAACTGACGCATTAGACTGAACCACAACTCAAAGTTCTCTCTAAGTGTTGTAGTGTTGTTTAGACGATGAATCATTTCTCTGATTATTATATCGCACATTCGAAGTCTTAGCTCTTCTTCTATGTACTCCTCGAAGTTTGCATCATTCGATCCTCCTCTCAAATTTTAATTGTCGATTGAGAAATGAATAGTATGAGCATTTATCCTGAACGGTGATATATGAAATTATGACCCTTCACTCCAGTACTCTCACTACCTAAAAAACCTATAATAGATTAGATATTTATAGAAATAACTATGCAGTATGGTCAATATGCGCAACTCTCGAACTCTGTATCTCGAGATTAAGGTGACACAAATAGACTTTTAGTACACATTACAGTATATACAGTGTTATCGTTGATTTCTATAATACTAATAGTGAATGATGCATCTAATACTCTAGCTTGTGATATAAGATTGATGACTAATCAATTTGGATTGAAAATATCGAAATTATATATATATAGTTAGACTTCTCGTGCGAATTATATACTCACGTTTGAATATCGTATTAATTAATCATTGAGAGTTCGACTATCATAGATTCTCCGCTCATCTATGATTGTAAAGGATCCGCTGGACCATATTATTGGCAGAAATATTATTTAGATTTCTTGATTGATTTCACTGATCCGATGATTACTTTAGTAAATGATTGTTATTTAGTATTAACTACAAAATGATGAAGACCATGTATGTCAATAATTTCAATATCGCTAGTATCTCTGACACTCTAGCGCGAGAAACGTGACCGTCCCAGAAAAGTGCAGCGTTTTTTAGAGCACTTATGAAAGTATAATATGAATTAAGTGAAATTCGATAGTACAGATGGCTACGTGGAGAATAATAATCAATTCGATATGAACTATTAGTGGCATTGATGTTATATAGAGAAACAAAGGAAAAATTCAATCTTTTTGTTTTGAAATTAAGGTTATAATATTATGTAGATTGAGTGAGTGTGAACTTCTATTTCTATCACTTATACCATCAAATGAGATTATCAACTGAATCCTTTTCTCTCTTTTCTTACTTCGAGGAGCTTTGTGAATTTTCATTGTGTTTACTTGGCACTATATCGAGATTTTAGATGCTCATAGAACAGTGGTATCTATTATCTCGAATTGCGATTTATATGATGATTTTAGATCAGGAGGTGTGCCTAACTTCATTATTCTATTATGGTATTCTCCAGAGGTCTCGATGTATAACCTTAGAGTGAACTCTGAGATGAGTGCCTTCTCGATGTTTCATCTAAGGTGATGTATAAAATTACTTGTCGGGATTACAGCAAAATTTATGCCTGTGCTACGACTATTTGGTATACAGTGTTTTAATTTGTAGTGATTTTATGTGTTATCTTTTGTTAATAGTGCTTATTAGTACACCTAGAACCTCCTGCATATCACTTTTGCAATAATATAGTATGCCACTTCATAACTTATCACACTATATTATGTACATATTTGAAATATCTAATGTTTTATATCCATCTTTTCTTCCAGCTCTCGGAGTAGAAAATGATAAATATTATCACAACGATAACGATATGATATGCATTGGTTTAGCCTGTCCATCAATATTTAGACGCTACATTACACAACCCATAGCGCGTGAGTGATTATAAAAAATATGCGAAAGTCTACGCTGACAACCCATCATAGTAGAGATGGAGCCACTAAGTAAATTGAGATAGTGAGAAAATACAAATAGAGAGTACACAGAGTAATAAAAGGTTCTATTTAGATAGATTATTAGTGCAATACTTATCTTATCATATGGTTATTCAATTTTAGGATAACAATAGTATAAAATAGTTATATTATAATAACTGTAGATATATATAGGCAGTCAGTATACCAAGTTTATTCCTCTCATAATTGATTATAATAAGAATCAAACATTCTCTGTGTAATGAGTGCTATAATCAAACATCCATATACACTAATAACCAGGAGAGCAACGTATGACATAGTACTACTATTACCCTCACATGCTAATGACCTGTCATATATATTTTATCAGCATATTATAATACTACAGTAGCCTCATCATTAATTATTTGTAATGCATTAGTGTATATATATAATATATAACATATACTTAAATATCTATAATTATTTATCTAAGTATAATATGATATATTATATTATTCTAAATTATTTATTCAGAAGATTAAAAGTTAAATAAATATGAAGTAGAATAAGTATATCATAATATATACCTACTATTAATAATAGGCTTAATAATATAATAGTAACTCCTATTAGTCACTTATATATATGATCTACCAGTCTAAATGCCCTTTAGTCCTATATTATTACAGATAATTATAATAAGTTATATAGATAATAATTTAGTTAATATATAATATATATATATGATATATATATTATATTAGTTATATGGTTATTTTTATAATTGTCAAAATTTATTATGTATATTATTTGACGTACTATTATAGTTATTTTAATTTTTTTTTCCAATTTATATTAATTAATAAGAAAATAATAATTTAATTATTAACTATAATTTATTAGTTAATTGATAAAGCTAAGAATACACCTATATGACTCGACATGTGAGTGTACAATTCCTAAATTATAAATATGTACCAATAAAACAAGTCTAAGTATATTAATTATATTATTAATTTAATAATAATAATATTACATAATGCACCTCTTGATAATTATGCATTATCTCATTCATAATTATATGTATTAAGCATATTATCACAAATATCTAATATAAAATTATTTAGATTTTATAAATATATATATTATTCTTAGTGAATAACTATAATAAATTCACTCTCCTATATAAAAGTATTAATCAGATAATAATAGATTGCTCAGTTCCTCATAATTCTAGGTCATAATCTCTTAGTTCAATTTTATATGTAATTTAAATATAGATCAATTACCTGGATGGAATGCGTAATATAAATTAATATAGTTAGTGATAAAATGATTAATTTGTATTATTTCAGTGTATAATAATGCTAATATATTTAATTCGAAAATAATTATTATATATGTTAGATCTATCCAATTATATATAAATGGAAATTATAATAGACCTTTATAAAAGTCTAAGTTACAGATAAATATAATGCACCATATAACTAAAGATATATATTATAATATATAACATATATATGTATGATTAATTCGTAAAATATATTTATGATCAATACCTATACCTAAATATTGAACATTAATGATATTCATATTGGTAGCTATGATTTAATAATAAAATTACTTAAGATGAATTATATATATATTAATTCTATTATATATTAAGCCATGATATAAAAGTTGACAGATAATAAATAATCGAGTAATTTAACTTCAATGATGTTATGATATAAGAAAAAAGAGAAAAGAAGGGCAATGATATTGAAATAAATTACACTATTTTGTTCTTGTTTACTAGTCTTCCTTATTATTATAATATTATCCATTCATATAAAGATTCGCGAATATTTCATTAAATATTAAAGTATCAAAATTGAAATATTATGTGAGATTATAATTTATATATCATTATATATAATTAATGAAATAAAAACATTACGACATAATTATCATGTTAGCTTCGAAAAAATCAATTTCAAACGATAGGTATGAAAGGAAATATGTACAATGAACTCAAGCTTAATGCTAATTCTCTTATAAGACAGACGTTAGTTGAGTAGTATTCATATAGTGGTATTGAGTTCATGAAGCTTCTGAAGTAAATGAAAGTCGAATATGATAAATATACATTATCTTATTAAATCGATATCTTCTTATCAAAGGTTAAATAGGAGAAAGCAGCTGAGTGCAGAACAGAAATATTTATAAATATATTATTTTAAAATAGAATTAACTATCAGTTACCAAGCATTTTATGTAACGATTCATTATAACGGAAAACTGTTACTGTCTCTAAATATATAAATGTGTGTAACTGGAAACTTCAAGAAAGAGATTGCTATCTCAAAATTCTTATTCATTAATCAAATGTTTAATAGTAATCGATACTAACTCCTTGGATATATATATATATAATATTACCGTAATAATATTTATATTGAGTTCATCATTTGAAAAGATATACAAGCATAACTTTTTAGGTATATTGGAATATAGTGAAGTATCGACTTAAAAGGATTAAATAATGCAAATTCTCTTGCTAGAATTACCACTATTATTACCAATATACACAAGATGAGTTAATTAGCCCTAAAATTATCACTGAGCATATTGCTCACAGAGAAAATTTTGTTTTTCCTTATGCCGTTCACCATATCATATAACAATAATTTATATAGTAACTAAGTACTATGATAGTGATATAATTAGTAAATATCCACACTTGACAGTTATGATATAAGTAGTCCTATATAACTCTTTCCACACTTAGATGTAAGTGAGTGTAATTATATATAATTAAAAATAATTTTAATAGATATAAAACATTTGTAAGGAGGTTGCTATATACAGTAATTACATAAAATTAGAGATAAATAGATCTCAAAATTTTTTAAATGATCTCTATTGAGAAGATATAGAGAATACTACTAATATTGTATGAATACATGGTGAAGCTCATAGAATTATTATTAATACTATATATATTATATATATATATATAATATATATATATATAATTATTAATATATATAATATATATTAATAAATATATATTAAATATAATTAATAATAATGAGAAAGTACTTAATTAATGAATAGGTAGAAACAAATATTTGGTGATTATTATCTTATAGATAATATATACTATCCTTTAATAGTAAGAAATTTAATAAAATATAATATTTATAACTATAGACGAAATTATCGGCTCTACTAATTAAAATGATTAAATACTAGAAATATTATATCACAAACAACTAAGAGATCACTAATGATCGAATCACTTAGAGGTCACACTGCATCGTCTTCAAATATGTACAGTGATGTAGCGAAATAGTTTTAAATTACATACATAAAATATATATTGCGTGTGCGTGGCGCCTATTTATTGACACGAAATGGAATGTTTTTTGAATAAGAACAAACATAAAAAAGTTATGTAAGTATGATTAATTATGAGTTTTATAATCTCTTCTACACCTCCTATTTATTATTGTTATGTTTATAGTATGTAAAAAGATTGCCTCTATCAAATGAGTCGATTTGACGCGATCCTTGGACAATAATATTATCTATATGCCTATACATTGAAAATGTAGATGATTAGATTCGGAAATTTCACAAAAAAATGAATCAATATAGATTATGTTATACTTCTTGCCAAGCGAGTTATTTAAACATTACATTTTTATTTATAATTTAATTACTCAATATTATTTTTTCTCTCATTTTTTTTAACGTAGAATTGTGTTAGTGCCATCTGAAATCCTAGAGAATCGCTAATTATGAAAGACATAAATATAAAAGATTAATAGAACAAAAGAATATATATGACGCAATAAAAATACCACAGAGAGAGTACTGATAGTATCCTTAGTACTATGAGTAGCATAATTTGTTGGGGTGGACAAGTCATCTTCGAAGGGAATGATCAGAGTGATGTACTAATAATAGTAGTGAGACTTAATATAAAAAGAAGCATACTCTTAATATATATGCGGCATCTTATCGTGATTATTAAATTTAATTTAAAATTGAGTGTATGAATTTACTGTGATATTAATATCCACAAATTATTATTATTTATTTATAATCGTTACTCATTATATATCATCAATAAGCATTTCCATTAATTAACTAATTATTAGTGAATATGTGAGTATAAACATATATCGAGTTTCATCTAATTATCATTATCATTCGATAAGAGTGTATACATTAAGTCAGAGCGTATTAATATTACAATTCATTCTATGAACATATCTGATGAATATTTTAATATGAAATAAAATAGTAGATTATTTAAATAACAGTTTATAATTTGAATAAAAATAATTATATTATATAATAATTATTATTTATATATAATGGATATTATATATAATTATATAACAAGATTATTATTATATTTTTATAAATACTAATTATTATATCAATATTATAATTAATTTTTACTCTAGTTTTATTAGTGATAAGTATATCATTTATATTGTTTGTTTTAAAATTTATTTATCAAGTAATATGTCTTTTTATTCTTTTAATCAGTAAAGTGAATTAGAAGATATTATTATTATAAATCAGAAGAAAATCTCACTCAATTTTGAGATACAGTAGCTATTTATGATATTAATATCAAAGTGTTGATTAAATTATTAGGTAATTAGAATGAAAATATAACAGAATTATTTTATTTTTAAAATAAAATAGAAAGAGAAAGAGGTAATGACTAGTATACAATATAAGATACTTATAAAGAGAGAATGTCCTAATTATAAGAAGTGATCTTCTGCACGTCTAAAAAATGAATATCGAAGACAAACAATTATTGTTTAATAGCGAAAGAGTTTCATTTCAATACACTGTTAATAGATTAAAACGAAAATTAAAATATTGAAAGTGCGAATTTAAAACATTCTCACTCTAATGAGATGATCATGCAAGAAACGATTAGCTGTAATTATAAAGCACAGAAAATGGCATAAAATATTTTTATAAATTGGAAGCATCTCTATATGATAAGAATGTTGAGAGTATCAAAAGTGAACGACTTTTAAATGCTAGCGTCGATAGTATAAAGAAGCACTCTAATATCTCATGAGAATAAAACTGCGTCATAAAACATGCGTGTAAAGGTGTAATATAAAAGATCATAAGTGTGACAAAAAAGGCATTAGATATAATAGTGAGCTTTATAAAATAATATTAATAAAATAAGTCCATCCACTAATTAAAAATTATTTAAAGAAGACTATATGAAAAGGAACTATAATTAATTATTTTAGCAGTAAATAATGAAATTTAATATATAGAAATTATTAGTATAAAATTCATCAAGGTGAGTAATATATTCAAAATATAATATAAAGTAAGATAATAAAGAAAGATAAATATTTAAAATAGAATATAAGATAGAAATAATTGAAGTATAAAAAAGATATAATAATTATTTTTAAAGATAGATATATATATAAATTGTAACATTACAAGTGCATATATTATGTATTAATTTAAATATATATTAATATTGAAAATTAATAAAGATGAATTATATGAGTGAAGATTAGATTATAATATAAAGATTATATAATCATATATAAGAAATTTAAAATGAATATGCACTTACATGATTGGTGAAATTACACGTAATTAATACTATATATTATAAGATATTCAAATAAATTAAAATATAAATTATACTCACAAAATAGTAACAGTAATAATAAAATAGCTATGAATAAGTATGTAAGATATTAGAGTCATAAGTAAGAGAAACGAGTATATTAGAAAATTGTCACTAGCATATTGTACAGATAGAAGACCACTGAGTATCATGACACAGCCATAGTTCACCAGGTGATTTATTCATATCTAATAGAAGTTATAGATTTTAATGAAAGAAAATAAAAAAAAATAAATAAAAAACATAAAATATAGTGAGCTATATAAATTAGAATCTAAGTATAGTATTTGGTTTATCGTGATATAATAAAGAATGATGTAAAAATTAAATATTAAACGAAAAAACAAATAATAAAAATAAGTATTATGAATAATAAATAATAACTCAATGATGAGAGTTATACATTGAATTATTAATAAGTAATGTGAGTAGTAAAAATATACAACGAAAAAAACCATAAAATAACCAAATAACAAAAATGTGAGTGTGAGTTGAATAATAAGTATATAATATACGTAAGATTGTGTTCAGGATATCATATAATAAAAGGATATGTAATAATAAAATAAAATATATTTGACTACTTGTGTATTGTGCATTAGTGAATCCTTTCTATCTCTGCCTGAAATAAACTCCAATTTATAATAAGAAAATTATCTACAGCCTATTTGCGTTTCCTTTATATTCGTAGCTATATGATTTAATATGATCTAATAATATCGGAACTAAATGTGAGAATACTTGTATATTATAATCTTTCTAATCTTTTTTAATATTTAGCAGATCTCACAATATCATATTAAACTATATAAAGAACAAATTAAAGAGTGATATGCATTAAATAAACTGTTTTTTCAATAAATATAAGGACACCCAAATATTATACTATATAATATATAATTATTATTATATACATATTAATATATACTGTATTATATATAATATATATAATTAATATACTATTAATAATATAATATATATATATTATATATATATAATATATTATATATATATAAATGCATATATATAATAATTATATAATATATAATATATTAGATATATATATATATATATATATAAATATAATTATATTATTATATATATATATATATAATATTATATATATTATATATATATATATATAATATTATATATATATACATATTATATATATATATATAATATAATATATAATATTAATATTAATATTAATATATATTTATATATATAATAATTAATTATATATATATAATTATATTCATTAATAATATATATATAAATATATTAATATATATATTTATTATATTAATATATATATATATATATATATTATATATATATTATAATAATATTATATATATTTATATATATATATATATATATAATTTATATATATAATAATTACTATTATAATATACATATACATATATAATTAAATATATACATTAATTAATATATAATTATATATATATATATCTATATATTTAATTATATATATAATATTAATTATATATTATAATATATATATATATATATATATATATAATATATATAATACGTATATATATAATATTAATATATTATATATAATAGAAATTTATTTTAAAATATTTAAAAAAATGATTTTTCTTTTTTCTATTTATTATAGAAATTTTTAAATGTATATATAAATATATATTATATAAATTATATATAATATATATATAATATATATATTTAAAATGTGATTCACATGAGCAAATAAAAAAAAATATGATATATATATATATATATAATTATTCATATTATTATAACTCACGTGCGGTATCTAGTATTATACCCAGTAATATATATATATATACTTAATCAATTTAATTGCTATTGAAATCTAACTCTAGATATATAGCATTATGGAAAATACTCCCAGTTAATCTAGTCGAAAATCTTAGGTCTTTCTGAAGATAATTTTGTAAAGATAAAATAAACGTATAATAAAACTCAAGTAATAAGAAGACTCTTAGTACCACTGAAAAGTAAAGACTTTCATTGCACACTATAGATGCATAAAAGTAAATAATATTTATATTAAATATATTATTATATAATAATATATATATTAATTATATATATATATAATATAATAATATGATATATAATAATATATATATATAGGTCACTGTATATATATATAGGTAATTGTAGTGAGTAAATACCTAGTCTTATACTAAAAAATGTTATATATTTCTTAATTTCTGAGGATATTAATAAATACCATAATTTAACTAAAGCACTCGTGTCGCCATATCTTTCCTTTGTGCTATACTCTTTACCAAAAAACAGATTTTTATAATATAATTAAATTGGATAGTTCATTTAAAACACTGCATGATTTTTCGTTTTGTTACACTAATAATTAGTAAAAGAAAAAATTGAAAAATGAAGTAAACAAAGGAAATAGTTTTAATATATATTATTTTATCTATTTATATATTATAATATTAAAATTATGATTGGTAAATATTCAGTAAATAACATATATGGAAAAATTGTAAAGTGCAAAGGGAAATATGCTAAGTGTTAAGAATGAGATAGTTATATAAATAAAAATTCTGCATATATACTATAAAAATCAAGAAGAACTGTAAATTTTAATTAAATTTAATTGTAGATTATTGTAATTACAAAATTTTATTATTATTATATTAATTTATAATTATTTAATTATTTTAATTATTATATAATTATATATATTTTATATATGATATAGTTATTTATTATTGATTATCTTATATTATTAATTTATATTATTATTAAATTATTATTATTATTATATTATTATTATTATTATTATTTAAGATTTAGATTCGATTAGTTGATCAAAATATTTTTATTATTTATTATTATTTAATTATTATTAAATTATTAATTAATTATTATATTTAATATATATTATATATTATATTATATAATATTAATTATAATTATATTATATAATATTAATTTTTATTTATTTGTTTATTATATTAATTATAAAAATAAGTATTCAGTAACACTTGTAATAAATTTAATTTGTGTCTTTAGTAATTCCAAAATTTATACTGTAATTATTGATATTTTAAATACAAAATGTAACAATCTCTACATTCCAAAAAAATTATATATGGTGATACATGGCATGGAAAAAAATATATATGCTCGTATATAAATAAATTATCAAAATCATTAAATACATATTATATTTAATAGAGATACTTTGAATTCCTATGATAAACTGAGTGACATATTTTAAGGGTAAATTATTGTTTAGGATAGTTTATATTATTGACTTAAAATATAGTTGCTAATATGTGAGTTTTAAGAAAATTTGGATTAAGAAGAAAGCCTCATCTTATAAATGAATGTAAGAGAAGCAACATATACACTTGTTTTCAAATAGAACTCATTCGTAATTAAGCAACTAATTAGAGCGCAATCTTCTAAAAGAGTGAAATGTAACAGTCTACGAGAATGTGATATATCATCATTATTAGAAAGCAAACACATCAGTATTTAATATGAATTTGATTTATTTCAAGTTAAGATGTTGAGATTTATGGAGCTCTTTATAAGTGTAGTCTAAAATTAATATTAACAATATATGTGCAAAGAGTCGTAAAGTATAATATGATAAGAAATTTGATGAGATCTTATTAAGTATTTCAGAGTATTATGAGAGAGAGCGTGCGTATATCACGCGTTGTCATTTTATTTTGTTTAGAGAGCGAGAGTGAGTATTAAGGATATTATGTTAGATTGTTGCCTCTGTATGAACACAATAAATTTAATGACAGTCATATCGCACTTCTTTCTCTCTCTCTCTCTTCATCTCTCTTCATCTCTCCTACTCGCTACTCGGTCTCTCTCTCTCTCAATTCTATTTACATCACTAGCTTCTCTCTTCTCTCTCATATCTTCTCTGTGCGTGTCTTTCTCTCATACGTCAGCACAATTTGTGATATTATAAGAAGTTATTAATCTAGGCTTTAAATAAAGTATATATGTATATGAATTATTATATGAGTAGTTATATTTGGATTTCAAAGCAATTTAAGTATATATAAAGAGAGTAACAATATGTTTAAGTAGTTAATTATGGCTTTAGAGAGTATTGGCTTAAAGAGATAATTTATTATAACAGAGATGTCCTATGTAGTTATATATTCATATACTATAAATAAATGAGTCTCACATATATATTAAATATGTATAATTATTATGATTTAAAGATATATAATATTAATTATGATTTAAAAGTTAATTTGGGAGTTTAAACATAAGATATATTTTGGAATCATTTAAATGTAAAATCATTTTGATATTTAGTGAGTAATATATATTTGGCTTAAGGGTAACTATATGACAGCAGAGTAATGTATCTTTTATATTTGTATTTTAATTTATATTAACTCAAACCTGGTATGAGTCAATATTTTACTCTAGCTCTTCAAAGGAGGAACTTGATTGTAGGTTAATTGTCTATCTATATAAGATTACAGTTAGATGGATCTTATACCTCGTGGTCAACGTGTACCTTAGCGACTTTTTATTTTATTTTTTTTAGCACTTAGTCAAGCTCAATAATTAATGTAATATCACTCCACTCAAGGCTAATATATTATTATGTATTATTATGTAGTATGCTTGTATTAATATGTATTTTGAAGAGTATATTTTATCAAATTTACTTTATTTTCCACATATAATTCTATCACCTTATATAGATTATATATAATATTCGTATTAATATGAATCTCTATGAATCTCACTCTCACACTCTCTACGTACTCCAGAATACTAGCGAAGAATTATGTAATAATAAGACTATATCTAACTCTATATTAAGAGGTAAGATTTTATTAGTTTCATTTTACAAAACTTACATCATTAACTCTAAAACAAGACTTTATCTATATCTATATCATTATTCAATTTTTAACTATCTAACAATAAGTATCAACATCACGTACCTCACTATATGGTATATATATATAAAAAGCACTATATTGGATCTAAATAGTTCGAGATATTACAGATCTAAAATTTCAATAATTGATATATGAGTGACTAGTAAGTGAAAACCTGAAAATTATACAGCTCCGCATAACTGGTAATATTGATATTGTTTATCACGCTAACTCACCTACTCACTGAGTCATATAGCGTCACTCACAGGAAAACACAATGAAATAATATTTGTATGCACTGTTAACTAAGCTACTAAGCACAAACTAGAGCACTCACATATAAGGGTGGTCAAACTCTGGTTTCATTACTTTTACTATTTGCTTATATACTTAACACGAAGAATAACTAAGTATGAGTGACAAATAATAACGTATAGCGACCTCTCTCTTTCACTAGTATAAGTGCCATAAATACTCCTGCTTCTAGCATATTTGATCAAGCCATACACCTCTTCTCATGCTCACCTAAACTATCTCCATAAACTAATAAAAATGAATATCTAAATCGAATTTTTAAGATCGGACCAGTAGAAAAAGATTTTTTCAATATGACTAATCACATGCTAATGAGAAAGTTTTTTATTATATCTCGAGTAAGTGTAACCTATATTAAATAAGGTTTATACTTCCGCAAAGCTATCATATATGCACTATTATTAAATATTATAGATTATAAATTTATACAAGTAAAGACATTTTAATAATAATATGATAAATTAAAATCATCACCACTTTTTAAAACATATTTTAAAAAACTGAAAGATTAATAGAATAATTACTCTAATAGCAAAAAAAAAAAATAAATAATAATTATTCATATGTTTTTATTTTAAATTTAATTAGAAACTAGAAGAATATGAATGAATAATAACATAAGGAAAAGACCCGTACGAATATAGTGACTGTATTCTCACTTCACCTAGTTCATTGTTAATATATATATTACTTGCTATGCTAGTAGATTAATAATGATTAATAGATTATGATATATATATACTTTCATCAGCGTTTCGGCCTATCACAGGATATATATATATAATATATTTATCATGAATCGCTCACCGTAGTATTTACTGAGAGTTAGACCTTCTTTAGTGAAAGGCAGAGCCAACTCTCAGTTATACGCAAGCATCGTAATATTGATCATAGCCGAAATTTTAATTTCAGTATGTTGATCTAAGAGAATAGCATAAAATAATTAAAAATATAAATATGAAAAATAGTTAAAAAAGAGTATATATATAAGAGTATTAATAATTATCACGACATCTATATTCTCAAATCACAGTATTATATGACAATTAATAATTTCATCTTTTAATTATTTTCCCTAAGCTTAATTTAGCACCTATTACTTAGCCACATGACCTAATATATAAGTTTTCCACCCTTAGCATATATACATATCTATTCATATAATAATATATATATATATATATTATAATAATATATTAATATAATATATAATAATATAATATTATATTATACTATATATAATATTATTATATATAATATATAATAATATATTGACATATACGGAGTGTATATACAATATATGATTATATATTTCTTTATACAAACTATTAATATATATTATATATATATATACAATATATATAATATAATAATAATATTATATATATTAAAATGGGAGTTGATTCTCCATGTTCTTCTATGGATCCATCAAAGAAAAACTGCCTTATTGCTATGTATTAAATTACATAATTATGTCATATTAGTATAATTAATGAGTATGTAGTTCATTACTATTTTATTTATAGTATTAAATAATAATATTATTTATAATTACAAGAATTCCCTAAACGCAAAAAATCATTAGTATTTATTAATAGATTTTACTTCTTGTTTAATAGTTATTATGTTTTAGCAAAAATTTTTTTAAAAAATTATATATAACAATATATTTGTATATATATATATAGTATGATTTATAATTTAAAACAATGATTAAATAAATTTTAAGTATATATACCCATTTGCAAGTAATGCGATAATTATTTATTATCTATCTATTCTATAACTATTAGCAACGGTTTCATGTATATAATTGATCCCTTCAAACAATAATCTAATTAAAAAAATATAATAATATATATTATAATACATATTCGCTTGCCTTATATATATATATAATATTATAAATTTATATATTATTATATATTATATATACTATATATATATATATATATATATATATATATTAATATATATATATAATATATATTATAATATATAATAATATAATATATATATATATATATGATTATTATGTATACTATATAATATATATATTAATATATTAATATATTATATAATATATATTATTATATATATAATCGTATAATACTATATATGATATGATATGTATTACTATATATATTATATATAATATACACATATATATTAAATTTTTAATATATATATATATATAATAATATATACCTACTATATATATATTAATAATACTATATTTATAATTATTTACTAATATATTATTTTATTTAGTGAAAAAAAAAGTTATACCGTTGAATTTTTAAATAAATAAAATATACAAGTCTAGTGTAACCTCCTCTCTCCTCTCATCTCTCTCTACTCTCTCTCTACTCATTCTCTCTCTTACCTTCACTCTCTCTCTCCTTACTCTTAGGAATCTCTTACTCTCTTCTCTCTCTCTCTCTCACTCTATCTCTCTTCATCTCCTTCTCTCAATTTAACAAGTAAATAAGTCATTTACAAACAATTTATCTTTATTTATTAGGTGTTAATAAATCTACCCTTTGAAATACATAACACTACTATAATTTACCTTAACAAGTAACTGAACTGTTACAAGTTAGACAACTAATTTTCGTACGGTTCTAATAATTGCTATCATATATATAAGCATTAAAAATAAAGTTCTCTAATTTCCCCTAAAAAAAATTTCCAGTTAATTTGCTTTGAGAAAGGAAAATTTACAAATAAAGGTTATTTATATACTAAAATTAGTATTTATATATATTTTCAATAAAATAAACTGTAACAGTTAAAATGCCATTTGTATATACGATATTTTTCTTTATTATGATTTACTATTAAGTAATTTACTATTAAATAAATTTATGTGAAAACTTACTTTTGTTTGGCAAAAGAGTTGAAGACGAGGAGAAATAAATAAGAGGATCATAAAACTCGTTAAAAGAATAGGAAAACAACTCAGCGCATAAAAATTCATTATCCACCTTTGTATACGGAAGTTGAATGAAATTTTAAAGGAACCAGCGTCTCTTATAAAACCTCTGGTGGAAAAGACTAGTACCCTGATAAGACTCACCAGAAGTAGTCAATAGACTTGAGGGAAAGTAGAATTAATCCTAAATATTTGTTTTTATTACTTATGAATCCAAAGTTAAACCAAAAACTGAAACCTTAAACAACGGCGAATTATTAACCTTTGTAATACTAATTTGTCATTCGCGCGTGCGCAGGGACACACTAAAATAAGTATGATTGCTATATCTCAAGTATGAGGGGAATTATTTATAATAGTTTTATAGAAGTTAGCTTGTAGAGGAAGAGCAAAGGAATTCAAAAATTGAAATTTATAAAATTTTTACGATTTGAATTTTTGCAATCATTTTTATAATTCGTAGTGAGCTCGAATGACTAGGATTCGCGTCGCAGATAACCGATCCATAGTAGCGATTTACGTGAGAGTAGGTAGAAGTGATGTGTTAAGATACAAAATCTTTACACATAAAAAAATTTAGAAGAGAGAAAAATGGTATGTGAACGTGGTGTTATTTGAAATGTAAAAGGTAAGTGTTTTATTATATGAATGTTACATAATTTGGAGAAATGAAATTAACCTGTTAATTATATATTCATATAAAAATCTTTTCGTAACTATATAATTATCATATATTGGAGTAGTTAGTGTATAAACATGGAGATTGGAGTGGTCTAGGTCACACTTTCTGTAATGAGATATCATATATAAGATATGTTAATTGACGATAGTGAAATGTGTTGATGTAGAGAATTAAAAATTTGGTGTAATTATGTGATTTTATTTGGTTTAGGGATTTCTTTAATTAGCAGAGTGAGACAGGGTTATGTTTTTATTTATATTTTCTCCTAGATTTTCAATTTGTAATAATATTATGGATTATGTGGAGTTATATGAATTAAGATATTCGTAGGTTAGGGTTAAATATTGATGACTAGAAAATGGATGTTATTAGAATTATGATCATTTGATGTAAATTGGAGATTGAATGTTATGGGATAGTGGTGCCCTCTTTATTCACTTATTAATTTATAGCGAGAATGATTATGGTTACTAAAACAATGAATGGACGAATCTATGAAATGAGAGTATATTGAGTAGGATTTAGAGTAAAGAAAAATGAATGATAACTAATAATGCACAGGGTGTAAAAGGAGGGAGTAAATTATAGAAAAGTAATAAATTAACGTAGTATAGAGTAAGGTTATGGTTGTAATGATGATAGTAGGACAGTCTCACAGATATGTATAGATAATTATGTTCAGAATTTATGGTAAGAGACACAGACTTGGAGACACTTGGTCGATCGCATCGTATGCGTATTAATTTAAAAATTTAGAAGGTAAGATGAATTATAGGAAATGAGAAGAGGATCAGAGATATAATAGAATATGAACAATGATATAGTAGATATTGGAAAAGAAATTTGATGATAGAGCTAGGATAATAATAAAAATGGAATTTTGTCATCGCTCTACACAAATTAAATGGTATGGTGAATGTAAGGGACTATATTAGTTCTCTCGCAGCTGCGACTAGGAGACTAACATAGACGTATAGGATTGGTAAGAGGATGGAGTATATATATTTGATAATGTGGAAGTTTCTATTGATGACTAAAATGGATTCTTAGTATATTAAGTTAAGTTATATAAGATATTCTTTATAAGATTCAATATATGTGTATCAATTGATGTGACAAATACTTAGGAGTTCATTTAAATTATATTTATTATTATCATTAGCATATTACAATATAGAATAATATTAATAATGTGACGAGGGAAATTGATACTATTTGTAATATATTGAGTTTTAGGTGGTTAGTTATGTACACAAATAATTAATTGAGAGAATATTTATATGAAAGTATATGTATTTAGATGAATGGTATTGTTAATAGTTGTTTTGAATCGGAGGATCTGAATTTAGTTCACGAAATTGGTAAATGTTGGGTAATCTTAAACTATTGGTGTATGTATTTTAGTGTGCGTGGAACTGTACGCTGTTGCTATTGGGATGACCGAAGATAGAAAAAGATTGTTGAGATACGATGATTCGGTTAGAATTCACAGAATGTATCTAGTTAAAGAGAGAAAATTGTGAGTATTGAGCAAGTGAAGAGAATAAAGGTGCCAAATTAATGATAATTAAGGATAAAAGAAGTAATAGAGACGGGGATTTATTGTAAATGATGGAGATAACATATAGAATTCGCAGCTCTAACTTGCGGCCAATATGAATGAATTAACATACTATTATTGCTATTCATATTACATAACTACTGAGGTCAAGAGGGCCCACGGTTTTACGCGTAAGTCAATGAAATGCTCTAATGAGTGGAATATTAATTATCATAGTCATAGTTTAAAAAGAAAATTTAATTTTTACATACTTAATTAGGAAATGGTACAGAGGGAATGAACAGAGTAAAGTAAAAATTATTAATTTAAGCTGGAGGAATTAAATTGATAACTTCTTATATTAACTGTAAACATGTTTTTGTCTTCTTTTACTTATACAACTTCTCTCTTGTTTCTGCTTTCCTTTCTCCATGAATTTATTATTTGATCTATTAATTTGCTTTTCCAATTATAATCTATTCACTTAGCGAAAGGAAATGTTTAACAGTATAGGTAAAGGTTAATTTGGTATAATTTAATTTAACTATATGTATTATCAAATTAATCTTATAAAATTAATTAAGAAATAAATATAATAATCATAATTAAAATTATTTTCAAGGGGAATTTGTAAATTAAATTATAATATTATAAAATAAATAATATAATTAAATTAATATAAAATATAATAAATAATAAATAATAATAAAATACTAAAATTATTAAATAAAATTAATATAAAATAATAAATAAAAATAATAATACTAATATCTAATAAGAAAAATATAATAAATAAAACTATATATTAAAATACTTAAAATAATAAGATGTAGCTACCAATCATGGTATAAATATGTACATAAATATAATTAAAATAATTAATTAAATTAAATATAAATAATAATAAATATTAATAAAATAAAAAATAAATAAAATATAAATTAAATAAATAAAATTAATAATAATAAAATTAAAATCATAGCAAATATAGTTATTTTTAATTATATATTCTATATATATATATATAATAAATTATAAAGAATATTAAAGGAGGTTCCCTAAACTTTTAGATCAAATTAATTTATTCAATACCAGTATTTATTCACAAGTATATATGGATTTAAATAATAATTTAACAATCGACCAAGTAATATAATTAACTAGAATTAAGATAAATTATGCTGTAATTAATATAAAAAATAAATACATAAATAATAATAATTAATAAATTATATCACACTAAATTAGAATAAAGATAATTTTATACAATATAATACAACTATAAACATAAATACGAAAACAATAATTATAGTTAATTGAAATTATAAAATATAATTAATACATAACTTAGAATGATAATTGAAGCTTAACCATGCAACAACATCATTACAATTGAGTAAAAGACAGCATAACTATATATGAATTTACTTTGCACAACATTATGCAAACGTATTACAAAAGTAAATTAATTAAATTAAATACTAAGAGATTAAATACAATATTTTAATATAAAATTAAGTTACAACACATAATAATAAATATTTAATTGAATAATAAATAATTAAAATAATTAACAATATTAATAATTGAAAAAAATTTTAATAATTAATAAAACTAAAATAATAAAAATACAACATACAACAACATATAAAAACAAATTATATCTATTATATATATTAATTAACGTGAAAATTAAATTAAACTAATAGGGTATAGAACAAGAGAGACAAAATTAGCATATCCAAAAGCAAAAAAATGAAGTTTGAGATATCAAAAGACTCAAAGCGAGGTATTGAGCAGACTACTGAGATCATATAATATTAATAATATAATATTCACTGATCAATTATGAATTCTAAATAATTAATTAATTAAATATAAAATAGATATTAAATAAAGTTCAGAGTAATAAAATAATAAAGAAGATATAGCAAAGATTATAGCATATAATTATTAATATAAAATCAAATAATTTAATAAATATAAAATAATAAAATAAAATTCAAAAAAAATATTAAAAACTATAAATTATTAAAATAATTCTCTTTCAAACTATCAGCTTAATTAATAACAATATTATATTAATTATCATTAGCACTAAATATAGTAATTTGAATAATATGGGGAATTCGTTAAATTTAAAATATGATGCTAATTAAGTCGGTCGACATAATTTAAGAACTATCGCCATATGCCATTAGTATGTGATTAATTGGAAACTAATATTATTATTTTATGTACTACTAAGAAGATAAATATAAGTTGACCTATACACTAAATATATTCGCTTAATTATTTAAATACAAAGTGGCATACGTAATAAGATAATATATAGTCAGGATCGGATCTTTAAACAGTGACCTTCGGAGAATATTTCATTATATAATAATTTATTAATATAATAATATTATTAATATATTAATATATATATTTAATATATTATAATAATAATATTAATATATTATATTAATAATAATTATATTATATAATATATTATTTTAATATAATACATATAAATACAATATATTAATTATTATTTATATATAAATTTATATAATATATAATTATTAATTAATTAATTTACTACATATATATATATTATTACTTTATATATAATATCATTATTAACTAATTAAATATATTATATATATTATTATATTATTATAAATAATATTATATTAATTATAATATATATAATATAATTTATATATAAATAATATTAATTAATTATATATATTATATATTTATATTAATTTAACTTATAATATATCTAATTATTATCCACTATACACGTTAATATATCAACCTAAACAATTAATCATTTGAAAACCCATCATGTCGAAATTGGCCTCCATTATAAGAATATTTATTTCTTTTTGTGATTATTGGATGGAAGTAGATAGGAGGCAGCCTGTTATTATTCCCAAAGCTTTGTTTTAAACGATCTCCATTTTCTGGTTGTAGACTCGGATATTTTTCGATACCAGGCGGGCAATGCATAACTTGGGGTGTAAAGAAGTTTATGTTTGTAAACTACGGTAAGGGACTCTAACTGTTGTCCAAAATCTGTTTAGTTTAGCACCCTTTATCTCATTGTCTACTTATACTCTACAGAAAATGTTTTTTAAATGTAACGGATAAATGTCAAATATAGATTAAAAGTTAAGCCAAGGATTGTGGCATGCTTTTTAGGGGGAGTGTGTTGTGTGAGTGGAAAATTGTTGAAGGATCTTAGATTGTCTTTTATTAGGTATAAGTAATGTGACAGTGGATTTTTGGATATTAGCTGTCATTCTATTTCCTGGCAACCATTATTCCAATTGGTGTATATATTGCTGTTGTTCTTTTCTTGTTGAATTTATGGGGGAGGGGGGATTTGTCTGTGATAGTGAGGTCGTCTGCATCAATATTGAATTTTAAAGAGGAAAATGAGAGTTGTGGTAAATCGTGCGTAAAAAGATTAAAGAATTTGGTGACAAGATATTCCCTTGGGGGACTTCATCGTATAATCTGTATGTTCGAGAAGTTAAGCGTCCTTTTCAGACGCTATATATACGACTGGTTAGGAATTTTTTTTTGTCCTTGGTCTTTATTTCAGTGTTTAATATTTTGTCTATTAAAAGGTGAAGTTGGACCGTATCGAATGCTTCGTTTATGTCTATTGTTACTAGAAGAGTGCGGAAGGGTGGGATGTTTTGGTTAAAACAGGGGAAGATGTGTTGTGTCAGAGCTGTAAGCAGCGTGGTGGTGGTGGTTTGTTTCTATTTGAAAACATGTTGCGTATCTGAGAAGGGTATAAAGGAAGAGATTAAGTTAAGGATTTGTCCTTTGAAAATTATAGATATGGTAGAGAGGTTTCAGTATGAGGATTATGAGTGCATATTTTAAGAAAGGTGGGATGGTGTTGGTTTGCCCGAGGCTGTATTAACCCTCGCGCGTACGGTGTGGGCAAATTTTGCCCACACCCGTACGTTAGTCGAAATTTTTCTAAGTTTTTTCGGTTCAATTTTTTTTCCTTCAGGTTATTCAGCATACATGTTTAAGAAAGACCTCTGAAATTTGTGGTAAAAAAATATGTAAAAACTAATGAAGTTATACCGGGATATATTAGGTGTGGGCAAATATGTAACTGGGTTCACGCGACCCTTATATAAATTTGGTAAATAATATAAATAATAATAAACAATTAAAGTAGCTAAACTGAAAACTGGCCCTAAAATAATTTGTCTATTATATTTTCTATATGAAATTAGTTTATCAAAATTAACAAAATTAAGAAATTCGCCTTAAAAACATGGTTTGGGCAAAATTTCCCAACCCCGTACGTGCGCGTAATTCGTGGGTAAATTTTGACCACTCTTTAACAATTTTCTTTATTTCAGATTGTGTACTTATATTACAAGCAAATATTAAGTATTTTTAACCTTAATTCAGTACATTATGCAAAAAAATTAAATTATCCCCTTTTTTAAAAAAAAATAAAAATAAAATTGTTAAAAAAATACCTCCCACCCCCTACATATAAAATTTTTTTTTGGAGTCCTTTGGGCTATATTGCGGTACAGTATTGTTTTTAGTACTAATCTAGGAATATAACTATCAAATTTGAAGAGATATTGCTGTATAGTTTTTTTTTTACAGCCAATCTTATAGTTAGCAATGGAAATAACACAAGAAAAAACACCCATTTTTCAAATAGTAATTAAAAATAATAATAATAAACATTAAGTAACAAAAATTGGCTAGATCAACGGCAAAAGGCCTAATACACAATATCTATATGAAATTAGTTGTCAAAATTAGGAAATTCACCGTAAAATATGGTGTGGGCACATTTTGCCCACACCGTACGCGCGCGTAAGCCAAGCGCATTCGTAAGCGCTAGGGTTAAATATTTGCATTAGTGCTGCAACGGATTTGATTCCGAGGTGCTTGAGATGAAAATTGAAAGTTTTATCTGGACTTGCTGCTTGTGAGTTTTAAGGATTTTGTTGGCATTGAGTACCTAAAGTGGAATGAATGAGGGTTCTTCTTGGTTATTCTTTACTTCTTTAAGCAGATTAATTGTTAATCTATTAGTATATGTTGTAGGTTTCTGGCTATTTTTGGAGTAATGTGACATAATAAGATTTCATTGATTTTTGGGGCTAAGGATTTTATTTTGCTTACAGATGGCTTCGTGAGTTGGTGGGGGCTGTATATGTGAAGTATTGATTTTTTTATTATATGGAATATTTTAATTTAGTAGGTTTTATGGTATAGTGTTTGGGTGTACTATTAACAGTTTTTATTCTTCTCCCTGTTTAATATATTGTTTATTTTATTTTTGAGATTTGGCTAATTTGGTCTTGATTTGGTCTTTATTTTGTTGGAAGAAGTTTCTTTGCTTTATCAAGGTGCCTATTTCTGGTGAAAAGTTAAGATTGAAACTTTTTGGAGTAGCCTTGGTGGGGTGTTGGATTTCTTTAGTATAGTTTATTGAAATGTTGTATGACTTTGTCGAGAGATGTAAAGATGAAGTTCTTGTTCAATCTACTCAGCGTATGATTCCCAGTTTGCTTTCTTGTAGTTAATGTAAGTTCTTTTAAAGATGTATATATGCTTGACTGTAATCAATATTGGAATGTGATCAGAGGAAAGAGCGTGAAAGATTTGCCATGTTGAGGTAGCCTGAATTTTTGGGTAACAAAATGAAATACCAGAAGATGTGGGGTTCCGGTTATATTGCAATGGTTATCGAATGGGTTAATTTCTGTTGTTGAGCATGACACGCCGTTTTACTGTAGTGTCTTAGAGTGTATCTCTTCTTGGCGATGATATGTGAGCTGTGTCATGTGGGTGGTGGGCATAGAAGTCCCCGACCAGGGTCAGGTTGTTATATTAGGTTAGGGGTGATAAGCCTGGGACATAATATATCTGATTATATGTTTCTTTTTTGGTTTTTATTTCAACTAGTTGTTATGAGGATATTTGATCGTGGTTCATTATTTTTTGGGTGTGGTGCGTGGTATTTCAGAAATGTATGTTTTTGTGTAAGAGAATAACTAGACCATGCCACGGTAATGCTATATCTTTTTTTAAAATTGGATAATTGGAAAATTCCGAGAGTCGAGTATCTGGTGTAAGATTAGATTCTGGTTTTAGAGCTATGTTTATGTTAAATTTATTTAAGGTGTGGAAGACATCTTTATGTTTATTTTTGATACCGTTAATATCTAGCTGAAGTATGTTAATTGAGCTATGTTGGTGGGAAAATTAGATGATTGGCAGGACCATTATTTAGAATACTGATTAAGGAATTGGGGTTTGATGAATCTACAAAGAAACCAAAGTGTCCAAATGTTGGATGACAATGAGGAATAACCTTGAGAGAAAGATATAATGAATTTGAGACAATGATGTTTTCAGGGTTCAGGATTTGATTCTATATCTCTGGCTAACAGGAGGAGTTGGAGCAAACTCACTAGTCCTACGCACTTTAAGTAAAAAAAAAAGTGGGGTGTATAGACAGAAAAATTTTGGGGGTCCATACGCGAATGCTGGGTGAAGATCTCAGGGATTGCACCTCCAGCAGGAGGTGATGAGAAGCAAGTTCGCTTGATGCGTGACAATGATGTTCCTTCTCTATCCATGAACTACTCATTGGATCGAATTCCCGAAAATAGGGACCAAAATGTTTCCGTCCGTGATCCAACGATGTACCCATGGACTTCATCAAGTAATATATATATATATATATATATATATATATATATATATATATATATATATATATATATATATATATATATATATAATATATATATATATATATATATATATATATATATATATATATATATATATATATATAAGGAAATGGTGAAAATGAGTAGTGTGGTGTGAAATGTGGTTGAGCTTGTGTGGAAAGGAATGAGAGGGGAAGGGAAGGAGTTTCAATTATGATAAGTAACCTGTGGTACAGAGCTACGATGGATCTCGTTTGTGTGAGTACTAGAATTATTAGGGATAAATTTAATTTTGAAAAAGTTAACGTTGTGACATATGGTCCATCTGAGGGTATTGTTCAAGAGATTGAGATTTTCATGGATAATTCGAATGATGTTTTGGATGGGATGAGTAGGAGCTTCAGATTGATTATGTTAGCTGATTAGATGGGTGGATTATTGATCAAAAATGGGATAGTATAAAAGATGCTTTGAGGTGTCTTGAGAAAATGTGAATGGTTGGATGTTGGTTAATTTCTGTGAGGAGAGAGGTATGTGTGTATGTAATACTTTCTTTAAACACAAGAGTATTCATAATCATACTAGAGTTGATGTAGGTAGAGGTAGTATCGAACTGAAATGTATGATTGATTTTGTGTTGATGAAGAAGTAGATGTTTAAGTATCTGTTGGATGTTAAATCAGTTGAGGGTTAGGAATAGGATTATCGAATCATTAAGTTTTTTATGAAAATTAATTTAGTGGGGGTTTGGATGGAGAGGAAGGTGATAAGGAAGGAAGTCGGTAGAATTAGGAGAGAGAGGTTAAATGAACAAGGTAATTAGGCTAAATATTTAAGAGCGCTTGCAAATAAATCACTGAATGGGAAAAAGATGAAACTGAACAAATCTGGAAGCAAATGAAGGAAGAGATTGTTAGTAGTGCAAAAATATCATGTAGATGTGCTAAAGTAGGAAGTAAGAATGTTAACAGTGAGTGGTGAAATGAAGAGGTGATGAAAGCGGTTAAACGTTAAAAAGAATCGTGGTTACATGTACTAAAAATCAATGATGAGGTCTAAAAAGAAAGATGTTTGAAATTATATAAGGAGGATAAAAGGAATATTAAAAGATGCAAACGTAGGAGGACAAAAGAGGTAAATAAACAGTTTAGAATTAAGATGAATGGGATTTATAAGGGAATAGGAAGCTCTTTTCGATGGAAGCGCGAAAGGTTAAGAGTGAAAATATGGGAAATCTGCTGAGAATAATTAATAGGGATGGTGCTTTCGTAACTAAAGAAATGAACGTGAGAAGAGTGTGAAGGGAACACTTTGAAAATCTGCATAATATATCCAATTATGAACAGGTGATACTGAATATGAGTTAGTTTGTTGGTTCGAGACTTAATAGGTACTTTGAGAATGAGGTCATTATTAAGGAGGTGGTAATGAGTAGGGTGAGAAAGTTGAAGAATGGTAAATCTGAAGGTTTAAATGATATCATTGGTGAAATGATCAAGAACTAAAGCAAGATGATGATTGATTGGATTTGGAAGTTTTGTTACAAAACGTTCATGGAGGATGCAGTCCTAAGGGATTGGATGGAGCAGTAATAGTAATAAGGGTAAGAGGGATATGGGTAACTGTAGGAATTATAGGGGAGTTAGCTTATTGAATGTTGAAGGGGAGATATATGCTGGCATTTTTGTAGAAAGAGTATGTAGAGTGATTGAAGACTGATTGATGAAGAACAACGTGCGTTTAGAGTGATGGAAAATGTGTGTATGAAATCTTTATATTGAAGCAAATTATTGAGAAAATGAACTAGAAGAAGAATAAATTGTATTTCGGTTTTATGGATTTGCAACAGGCGTATGATATAATTAAAAGAGAAGCCCTATGGCAGGTGGTAATGATATGTAGTGCTGGTGGTAGGCTTCTGAATGGAATAAAAAGTATGCATGATGATAGTGAAAAGTCTGTAAGAATAAATGGATTTAAATGTATTTTTTTAAATATTAATAGCGTTGTGAGGCAGATATGTGTTATGTCTCCTTTGTTATTCAATTTGTATATAGATGGGGTTATGAAAGAATTAGAGAGGGGACGACAAGAGAAGGTGTAAGAACGATAAAGAATGAAAAAGAGTGGAGGGTGCTCTACCTATTATAGGCGGATGATTTATTTTTGTGTGTCGAATCTGAAAAGAGTTTGAGAGGATTGGTAGAGGGATTTTCCAGGGTGTGTAAAAGGAGGGGTTTGAAAGTAAAAGTAGATAAGAGTAATGTTATGGTTGTGCCTGGGAACAGTCCTTGATTTGAATTTTTTTTAGATGTTAAACAACTGGAACAAGTTTCTGAGTTTAAATATTTAGGATATACTGTATATTGGATGAAAAGGGAAGGGATGCTGCAGTGTGTGGTAAGAAAGTTATAAATGGCAGAAAGGTGGCTGGTGCAGTTATATCTTTGGAGGATGTTAAGAGATTAAATATTGAGTACCCTATGGTCTTACATGGGAGGGGGTGTTGTTACCTGTGTTAATGCACATTATGAATCTATGGTCTTGAATAAGAGGTCACTCTAAAAAGTTTAAAAAATTCATACATTTATCAAAAGAGACCATTTCTCAAACTCACCAATCTTAAACACCCTAAAAATCATTAAAATCTCATACCGTTATCAAAAGAGACCCCTTCTCAAACACACTTACTCTTAAATACTCTTGAAATTCGCAGTACAACCACACACGAATGAGATAACAGCACTTTTGATACAAGGTTGTTCATAAAATAGCAATTCATATAGCTTGCACATCAAACCACAAAGAATACCAAATATTTCACAATGTTACAGTACACATAAAAGTCAACCTGTTATAGGCAAAAAGTCTTCTCTAACCTACTCTCCTTTGGAGGCATTTCAAATTTCAGCACACTCTGATATCACATATATCACATTCTCCGGCATAGCCTTACCGCCAGCCCACGCTTCACAACAAATCAGGCACGAGCCACACAATCTTTTTCTGTCATTCACTTAACTCACAAAACAAAATCCGACCAATCTTTTAAACAAAACACTCCTTTTCCAAATGAGCACAGTACACACTACAAAATAACACAAACATAACTTGAGCAGAGAAACAAAATGAATAACTATTAAAACTTAAAATGCTCCCATACCTCACTCGCTTTCCAAGTTCATTCCCATGTGCTCATGCACACAGTAAGCTCACTCTAAAAGAAAGTAGTTTCTTCAAACCTTTTTTTAATTTCCAACCACATTCGCTTCTCCAACTTGTTCATGCTAAAAGACAAGTTATTTCCTCAAACTTATTTAATTTTCGAGCAAAGTCGCTCCACCGACATATTCACACAAAAAGCTAATCAGCCCACCAAACTAGGCACATTCCCAAACAAATTTGCCCCAACACCTTGCTCACTTTTAAAACAAGAATTGCTGACGAGTGACATTTGCTTAGGACTCAAATGGAGCACATTTTTTCGCAACAACCCCTCACAAAGGGCATTTACACAGGACGCGAAAGGAGTCCATTTTCCTAAGAACTCAACGAAGGTCATACTTTTAAAACACAAAAAGAAATCCAATCTCTCAGAAATTCCACCGTTCCCATAACTTGGAGAAAAAGCAGAGACAGAGAAACCTATAAAAGCAGATGCTCCGATCTCAGAGAACTGCCTTCAGCAGTGAAATAAAACAAACGCAAGATCACACTGATCACAGAGAACTACATTACGCAGAGTAATAAACAATCGCCGATTACCTCGATCTCAGAGAACTAAAGCCCGCAGAGAAGTAAACAATCGCTGATAAAGCCAATCTCATTGAATTTCATTACGCAGAAAAAAGGAATAAATCACAGATCGCACAGATCTCCCAAACTGCACCTTGCAGAATGACAAAGAAACCGGAAAACTCATAAAAAAACAAAGAAAGTTTGCAAAACTTTAAAAGAAACACAACTCGGACGCAAGTTAACCCTAACCTGGAATAGGCCCCTCCACTGTAATAAAATTGAAGGAGAAAATCAGAGCGCTTTTACTTCACATTCTTCGCAAAAACAGGTTACCACTGCCCACTACGAAGAAGCTATGTTGGAGAAGCGAATAGTGGTTGGAAATTAAAAAAAAGGTTTGAGAACTACTTTCTTATCGAAGAAGTCTAAAGTAGACATTGAGCCATATAATCTCTCCTCTGATGTTGCTCACTAAGCTGATTCATAACCCTCACCACAAACTCACATTGTTATGCGCGCTTAAAGTCACCTGAATGGATGATTTCCACTGTTGCTAGCCAATAATTGTGTGACCAGAGATTATTATAAAATTGCAGCCGACATATGCATAATTGCATCATTATTATGCGTGCTTCAATTAAATCCTAGAGTTCTTTAAATACAACTCTCTTATAAGTCCATATAAACACTCTTGTAAAGAGTTTACGTGACTGCATTTATCTGCACTTTAACTCTACTGGTCTTCGAGCTAATTCACTAGTCAGAGAAGTGTTTTGTCCACATTTGCGTCAATTTATGTTGATCTTTCACAAAAGCGGTTGATTAAAGCCTTTGCAAACTCTTCTCATTAGCGACTAGATGTTCGCGAGTGTGATTGTGCTTCTATCTAAAAATTATGTATTCGTTGCCATCTCGGTTTTTCCCATAAAACATTCTATAGGAGCTTATATTTTTTTGTTTTCAAACCAAACGTGTAAATCTTGCAACGAAAATAAAAATGCTCAGGTTTTTGTCTTACAGGTCGGACCCGTCCAGCAGATAATAGCTCACCTGATTTCAGCTGTGTGACTTGATTAAAGAAACACCCACTGCTGGCAGACGATAGTATCAGAAGCACAGCTACGAATACGCCCTGTTGAAAAGTCAAACTCTCAAATTCCTATAGAATCTATTTGAATCCTCATACAAGACTCAGTGTGGCCTGATTTGAAATTGCCTCCAAAGGAGAGTAGGTTAGAGAAGACTTTTCTCATTGGTAACACAGGTCTTGCAACTTTTATGTGTACTGTAACATTGTGAAATATTTTGGGTATCACTTTTGTGAGCGTTTTGATGCTGCAAGTATATGATTGGCTTATTTTATGAACAACCTTGTATCAAAAGTGCTGTTATCTCATTCGTGTGTGGTTGTACTGCCGAATTATCAGATGATTTAAGAGTCGTGTGTTTGAGAGGGGTCTCTTTCTTGAGTAACGTGTATGAGATCTATTGAATGATTTTTCAGGGGTGTTTTAAGATCGGTGATTTGAGAACATGGTCTCTTTTTTGCTATAAATGTAATGAATATTTTAAACTTTTGTTAGCAGTGACCTCTTATTCAAGAGGACCATAGATTTCATAAATGTGCATTAACCAAGGTAGACAACACCCCCTCCCATGTAGACCACAGGTACTACAATAATTATAAATTCTCTTAACACGCTCCAAATGATATACAACTGCAAGACCAACCACCTTTCTGCCATTTTTATACTCTTACACACCCTGCATGCAATCCACTTCCCTTTCATCCAATATACAGTATACTCCTAAAATATTTAAACTCAGAACTTGTTCCAGTTGTTTAAACACCGTAAAAAAAATTCAAATCAAGGACTGTTCCCAGAGCACGACCATTAACACATTATCTTATCTACCTTGTTTAACTTTCACTAACCCCTCTATTTAACACACCAGTCTGGAATCCTCTAACCCATCCTCTCAAACGATAACTTTTCAGATTCGACACACAAGAAAGTAAACTCTCACCGCCCTATATATAGGCGATAGAGCCACCCTCCGACTCTTTTTCATCTCTTCAAATACGCTTCATTACACCCTCCATCTCTTTCCTCTGCACTGTGTTCGGTTCCCTCTATTCTTATAACATCTAACTACTTGATTACAAGGACCATACACTCTGCGCAAGCCCTCTCAAATTAACCACTATCATTCTTGTTAACAACGCTACACACTACGTCATCTGCTTCCATATTTTCTATTTTATAATTTTTAGGCAGGGCGTGAGGGACGCAAAAGACAGCCCAGGAAGTAGTCGCACAGGGCCCGAGAGGTTCACTCTGTAACCTTTCGCGCTTCATCGAAAAGGGAGCTTCCTCATTTCCCTTATAAATCCATTTCAATCTCTAAATTCTAAACTGTTATTTACGTCTCTTTGTCCTCTCTACCGTTTGCAATCTTTTAATATTCTTTTTATCCCTCCTTATATAGATATTCAATACACTTTCCTTTTTAGACCTCCATCAATTGATTTTTAGTAACTGTAACGCACACTCTTTTGTAACGTTTAACCGCTTTCCGATCACCTCTTCATTTTACCATCACCCGCCCTACCACACGCTCACTGTTGAGACATTCTTCACTTCCTCACTTTCAGCACATCTTATCAATGATCTAGCATTCTTTGCACTAACTAAAACAATCTCATTCCTTATTTTGCTTCTCCAGATTTTGTTCAGGTTTCATCTTTTTTCCCATCTCGCTCTGATTTATTTCAAGCGGCTCTTAAATTTTCTTTAGGCCTAATTACTCTGTTCAATTAACCTCCTCTCTCCCTAATTCTACCGACTTCCTTCCTTATCACCTTCCTCTCCAATCCAAACCCCCACTAAATTAAGTATTTCATAAAAACTTAAGATTCGAAATCCTACTTCCTAACCCTCAACCTGATTTAAACATCAACAGATACCCTAAAACTACTTCTGTCATCAACCACAAACATCAATCATCATTTCAGTTCGATACTACCATCCTCGCTACATCAACTCTAGTATGGATTATGAATAAACTCTTTGTGTTTAAAGAAAGTATTACATACACACATAACCTCCTCCTCAAGAAATTACCACATCCAACCATCTCAATTTCTACAAGATCACCTCAAAGCATCTTTTTTACTGATCCATTTTGATCAAGATAATCCACCCATTCATCAGCTAACATAATCATCTGAAGCTCCTACTCATCCCATCCAAAAAATCATTCAGAATTATCCATGAAAATCTCAATCTCTTGAACAATACCCTCAGATGGAACTTATGTCACAACGTTAAACTTTTTTCAAAAATATCATAATTTCTATTCCCTAATAATTCTATGTACTCTTAACACAATAAACGAGATCCATCGTCAGCTCCTGTACCCACCAGATACTTTATCCATGAATTGAAAACTCCTTCCCTTCCCCAGTAAATTCATTCACTTGTCCCACTAAGACCTCAACCACATTCCAACACCACCACTACTCCATTTTCACCTTCTCCTCTATATATATATATTTTATATAATATACTATATAATCTTATAGTTTCATAAGATATATCACTATATATATAATATATATATAGTATAATCATATAGTATATATATAATAAAGTATATATATATAGACTATATATATATATTATAATATATACCTTTTACTTGATGACAGTCCAATGGCTATCGTTGGATCACCGGAGGAAACAATTTTTGGTCCCTATTTTCGGGAATTCGATCCAATGAGTAGTTCATGGATAGAGAAGGAACATCATTGTCACGCATCAAGCGAACTTGCTTCTCATCACCTCCTGCTGGAGGTGCAATCCCTGAGATCTTCACCCAGCATTCGCGTATGGACCCCCAAAATTTTTCTGTCTATACACCCCACTTTTTTTTTTACTTAAAGTGCGTAGGACTAGTGAGTTTGCTCCAACTCCTCCTGTTAGCCAGAGATATAGAATCAAATCCTGAACCCTGAAAACATCATTGTCTCAAATTCATTATATCTTTCTCTCAAGGTTATTCCTCATTGTCATCCAACATTTGGACACTTTGGTTTCTTTGTAGATTCATCAAACCCCAATTCCTTAATCAGTATTCTAAATAATGGTCCTGCCAATCATCTAATTTTCCCACCAACATAGCTCAATTAACATACTTCAGCTAGATATTAACGGTATCAAAAATAAACATAAAGATGTCTTCCACACCTTAAATAAATTTAACATAAACATAGCTCTAAAACCAGAATCTAATCTTACACCAGATACTCGACTCTCGGAATTTTCCAATTATCCAATTTTAAAAAAAGATATAGCATTACCGTGGCATGGTCTAGTTATTCTCTTACACAAAAACATACATTTCTGAAATACCACGCACCACACCCAAAAAATAATGAACCACGATCAAATATCCTCATAACAACTAGTTGAAATAAAAACCAAAAAAGAAACATATAATCAGATATATTATGTCCCAGGCTTATCACCCCTAACCTAATATAACAACCTGACCCTGGTCGGGGACTTCTATGCCCACCACCCACATGACACAGCTCACATATCATCGCCAAGAAGAGATACACTCTAAGACACTACAGTAAAACGGCGTGTCATGCTCAACAACAGAAATTAACCCATTCGATAACCATTGCAATATAACCGGAACCCCACATCTTCTGGTATTTCATTTTGTTACCCAAAAATTCAGGCTACCTCAACATGGCAAATCTTTCACGCTCTTTCCTCTGATCACATTCCAATATTGATTACAGTCAAGCATATATACATCTTTAAAAGAACTTACATTAACTACAAGAAAGCAAACTGGGAATCATACGCTGAGTAGATTGAACAAGAACTTCATCTTTACATCTCTCGACAAAGTCATACAACATTTCAATAAAACTATATAACAGAAAATCCACCCCACCAAGGCTACTCCAAAAAGTTTCAATCTTTTTTCACCAGAAATAGGCACCTTGATAAAGCAAAGAAACTTCTTCATATAAATAAAAGACCTCCACCCTCCTAATTGCCAAATCTCAAAAATAAATAAACAATAATATTAAACAGAAAAGAAGAACTAAAACTGTTTAACAAAAGTAAAACACTATACCATAAAACCTACTAAATTAAATATTCATATATATAAAAAATCAATACTTCGAACAAAAAAATACCCCAGTCCAAACAATAAAAACACGATTGTGATGCTATTGGAAGACCCCATGGAACGCCAGCCACCCCACACCTGACATTCTTCTTTCTACATATCAACTCGCATCGTGTTTTTATCATCTATCTGGTCTGGAAATCATTTCTGGAAAATGGTGCCGCTCGTTGGGCCCACCAAACAGATATCGTGTTAAAAAATAGACAAATTCACACGCTCATTAAGCAATTAAAATCGCAAAGACACTGCGCCATAGCAGTTGAAAACTGAATCTCACACAAGAGACCTAAGTAGTCAAAAGACTAGCCCAAATCACTCATTAAGCCAAATGAAAATAAAAACAAACATAACCTTTTAAAAGCATATCCATAAGAGTTTAAATATTCTTGAACCACACCACAAGGTAAACCAACACAATGAAAACTGCGAGCTTGGCAGGCATATCACTGCAACAGGATATATTCGAACTCGCCTCTCAAACACACCACTAACCACACGCCATCTTTTAAAAGACACAAAAACTCTTCGAGTTACAGCCCTCCGATCCTCTCTCCTCCTTCCCTAAATCCATACAACAAACACCTTCCATGTAATCTATCAAATATCTCTTTTACCTTCGGGAAAAGAACAAAATTAAAAACCGAGCTACAGCTATGCTCAAACAAACAGTTCCAAGCGACCTTAAATCACAAAGTACACCTTCTACCACTTCCCAAACACATTTCTTTGGAAAAAAAAATTTGGTTCCTCACACTAAAAAAATGTACACAAATAACAAGCATTTTTAACCTTTATTTTTTTTTGCCACCTGGCCGACCAATTATATTTTTAAAAAAATATAAAAAACGAAAACGTCTTAGAAATGGGAAAATTTTTAAGCATGTTTAACAAAACTGCTTCTCCAGTTTAAAAAATTAAACCCACAAATATTTTTTAAACATAAATATAGCAAAATAGTTTTACATTTTAACATCAAAATCTCATTTGTTTTGTTTTCGTAAAATTTAATTCACTTCTTCCCCAAATTAATGTTTAAATACACTTTTGCTATAAAATTCCACGTAAATTCCTAAATTATAATATTCACAATAATTTCATTTTTGCAACGCCAACACAAAGCGAGATATCATACATACTTCACTCCCACAGATCCAAATCTTTTTGATAAGCACTGTTGTACAGTCATAGTTTCTTTCTTCTTCTCCCACTTTAACCAAACACATCAAAGAATTATTGTTCACAACTGATTACTAATACTATTACATGCATCGTAAATTTTAAAATATATTACAGTAATCGCAAAAATTACAAAATGACAAAAGATATTTGCAAGCACCAAGGTTCTCATTATATTTTGGTTCTTTTCAAACTAAACTCCTCTCATCTCTCTCTTTCAATATTATGCTACTTCCCGAGTATGAAAACGCAACTATTTCATATCATTATTCTGGCACTTTCACTCTATTCTTCACTACCATCGGAATTTATTTCTGCAGGAGATCAAAACCCCTAGGACTCCTGAGACAACCTCACGGTCAATCTATCCAGCAAACACTGCAACCAGGGTTGACATTATTAATAAAAAAAAAATCCCCAAAAACCTAACCCCCAAAAACAACAAAAAAAAGCTCACCTAATAAAACAAAAAAAGCCGAACTATTAGTGAGTCTAGTTGCATTTTATTCAAGATTTTCAATGATATAGCTTTTAAATGTTTGAAATAAATGAGAATGAAATTTTTTTTTTTTTTAAAGTTTAATGCAAAAGTAGAAATGAATGTATCTTTAAATTTTATTGACTAGAGGATAATAACTAGATTCTATTATTAAAATTACTAAATAAACATTTCAGGAAATAAACAAAAGGGAGAGAAATTCTTTCTTCCTTTCTTATACCATTTTTACTAGAATGAATTTTGAATTTCCATTATTTGATAATTATATAGTATCAATAAGTATAAAACTAATTTGTAACATTGGATTGAATTAAATCAATGGATGAATCACAATTTCCAATTTTATTTCACATTAGTAACTATCTGGCTGTCTAATCTGTCTTAGATATTTATATATCCTTACAAGTGTTTGAGCTTCTTCTGATCGAAGTCTATTTCGAACTTTTGACCAAACAAGACCAAAGGATTAGAAAATTCTTTCAATTGATCGAGAACTGGCAGGGCATGAATGTAAGGATGACAAAACCTGGCAAACTCCATCTGGTAACTTTCCTTTAACAGTACATTTTTTGAATTTAATATCCATATCCCACTATTTATCTGGACTTAACTGTAACACCAGTCATTCTTCGAACAAATGGGCTGTGAAAACAGTTTTAACTTTTACCTGTAAGACATTATTCCTGTAAGGCAGCGTTTCTCAACCTTTTAAGCCTCGCGACCCCCCAAAAGCCAAAACGCATAAACAGTTTGTAATCTCGAGAAACTTTAGTTTACCCATATAATATATATATACTATATATATATATTATATATATATATATATAACTTTATTATAACTAGATAATTATTAATATATATATATATATATATATATATATATTATATATATATATTTTATATATTATATTTTATTGTTTATAATAGTCTAATATATATATAGTATATATATTATATATCAATGATAATATATTTGCATATATTATAATATAATATATATTTATGAGTTGCGAAATTTAGACCACTATATT